>CAJNIZ010020602.1:0-14322 GCA_905231905.1 Symbiodinium pilosum | reverse complement strand
CCACACGTGGCGGCATCAGCACCAACCATTCCTGCCGCCAGTGCCACGGCGATGGTGGCACCAAGCTTCGGGCGTGCCGACACCAAGGGCAGCAACAGTCCCATCCAAGCTGAGTTGCGAGATCCGGCGCCCGTCTCTTCACCCAGTGTCTCGCACAAGTCCACCTCAGCATCGTCCGGGCACTGGTCTGCTACGGCAGCGGTCAGGCAAGTCAACGCGAGAACTCGCAGCATGGCGGACAATCGGTCTAGCTCTTGCGAGGCGTGCGTCCTTTGATGCTGCAAATGCTGCCAAACAGGAACTACCGCATTGGATGCGAACTGGATGCATGCAACCGCATGCAAATTCCTTCGTAATCCTCGTAAATCCCTAACAAACCCATTATAGCCCTACTGTAACCCAGTATCACTAGGTCCCCCAACTTCCTGGTAGTTTCCCAAAATTATGGTTCCCCAATAGAGACCCCAAACTACTATGCATTGAACTCTGGGCCTCCGGACGTAGCGCCTCAATTTCAGAGTGAGGCTCTGCTATGGCGGTCGTTAGCGCCTCACTCGCAACCTGAAGGTTTCCCAAGATGAGGGGTACTACTATTTGCTTAAGAATCATCCCCCTAAAAGTATTTTCCCTATAAGGGTAATATAGGGGTTACTATTGTTTAAGGTTTCTTAAGAAAATCGTAGGGTACCTTTTTGGAGGCCCCCATGATAAGGATTATAGCATGCTAGGGTCCATATTGAGGTCCCCTGATTTTGGGAAACTATCACATCTAAGCTCAGAACTTCCGAATGGTTCTAGTCCTTGAGTCGATAGAATATGGGGTATATGGGGATCTTATTTTAATATACCCGAAGCCATATATTCGATCTATTGAAGGGGGACCATAACAGCTCTTGCAATAAGAGTTGCAATGGGAATGCTAGCAGACATACAGAACCCCCCCAACTAGCATGGAACCTCAAAGGGGCCCTACTGTTCCTTTCATACTGGACCTGAAGCCTGAAACCATGAAACTTTCCATCCTGAATTCTCATCCTTAACCCGCTACCCTTCGGCCTGAACCCTGAACCCCACGTCGCTGCTACATGCCCCAGCCAGGCCTGATCTATGTACTCATGGCCCAGGAACACATTTCTCCTGCCAACAAGTGCACAAATTGAATGGGGGATTGTCAAAATGATGGTCCCTTTTGGGGCCCCTATTATAATACGGGGTCTAATTTAGGGAACCCAAAAAGGGACCATAATTTGACAATCCCCCAATAGCTTTTACGCAAGTTCACGAGAGCCATCTCATACGAGGGCTTGCCAAAAATCACGGGCCCATTTTGAAGGTAGCAGGGCCCCTCTTAGGAAAAAAACTCCCATATGGTTTGCAGACGTGACATGATGTCTTGTTCGGATGTCCACCCTGAATCCCTCGGTTACCCCGTAGTAGTGATGATACCTCATGCGAAATGATAGCAAGCATGTTGGGAGACTCGGAAAAGATAATAGACGTTGTCTGGTCAAAACAAGACGACGGATGTCCTTTGTCAGGCTGTAAAAATTGTGGTTTTTTGGGTGTCCCGAACATACTCCGGCACCTCTTGCTAGGGTACCCCAAAAAGGGACTGTAATTTTGAGAACCACCCATTTCGGCTTTAGGATAAACGGCTGCGGACAGGGAAGTTGTAGGCGTGCATGCTCAAATCATGCCCCAATGCAGACCTCCACGGAGGCCTTTAGGGTTTAGGGTTTAGGGTTAAGGGTTTAGGGTTTAGGGACGTTTTGAATGCAAATAATACTCTGGATATGGAGCTTTGGGTTTAAGATGCTTACTTCGAGGTTCACAGCAATTCTAATCCAATTATAACCCCGAAGTCCCCCATGACTAACGTGTTTATACTCGGGTTATAATCACCCCGAACCGCCAACAAAGTTTCGACTCCAATCAAGCTTCCCAACACCCTGAGTCCTGCGAACTGCGTATATCTGAAATTCAGACAGCCGGTACAGCTAAAGTGAGGCCTACCCTAAACAAAGTAAGAACAATGGGACATTGCCCCAAATGGAGCTTCCCCAAAATTAGGGGCCCCCTTTAGAAGATCTGTTTTTCAGGGCTATAATACAGGTTGCTCCGTAACATGTAAGCTATTGAGGTCTATCCTGCGGCCTCCCCATTTAAATTTACGGAAATCCAACAATGCCCCAGCCCTCGTTTAGAATCCACGTACGGCAACACTGCTGCCTCTGACAAAGTCACAAAATAGGCTGGCTGAATTTTTGCTCCGATTTTCCAAGCCATTGTCCGACAAAGGTGCCAAAACTCACCCACCAACATAAACATGCCGTCCAGGCCCAGGTGCGAACGCGCATGAGCCACAGTCTAAACTCCTTCTAAAGGGGCTATATAGGGGACGATTATAGGAGTTATTTCATACTAGGAGTTTAGACTATAGCTCACATGGGTGTCTCCACATCATGCATCCTAGGGTCCTCGTTTCCATTTAGTGTCCGATGTTGTTTGTCCACTTGGCTCTCCACTATCCCAAGGTAATATTAGGGGACCTTGGGTTATAAGGACAAGTATACTTGGGGTTTGTAGTGAACCTCCAAGCAGGGCCAGCGCGTCACTTCAGAAGCGTGTGCAAGCTAGTGCGGATGGAGGAAATCCTTGCACCACCACCATATACCCCATACCCTACTTGGAGGGTCAGGGAGACTTAGTAAGTAACTAGGTTAATCATGGGGATAATTGGGGTTATTATATGGCTTACAGGGGTTATTAACCTACTTACTAAGTCCCCCTGACCCTCCAAGTAGGAACTACAGCGCTGGGAATTCTCTAAGTGCTGCATCCAGCGTAGTAATACTGTTTTGTGTGAGTAGCAGGCTGAACGTTTGGCTGCGAGCTCTTGTTTACGTACCTCAAACGCACCCTGGGTCTGCAAGCAGGGATCCTTCTCAAGCTGTTGTTTGGGGTCTAGACTTCTTGGCGTTGGGGGTTCGGCGTATGCAGGAGGCAAGGAACTGCGGCAGCTGGCTGCTGACTTAAACGCTCATTTGAGCAATAGTCTAAACTCCTAGCATCCCCCTTGATGACCCCATAATGGTCCCCTATATAATCCGCTAAATAAACTCCCTTTAAGGAGTTTAGACTATGGCCCCTTTGGCATCCTTTGCGTTGGCCATTCTACGCGTCCTAGTATGCTCGTCTGAGCAAAGCAGCTGAGGACGTGCACGCTGAGGGAATGCCTTTTCCAAAGATAGCAAGAAGCCTTCATGCTCAACTTCATGATTGCAATCGCTTCCCAGCCCAAAGCTAAGAAATATAGTCCCAATATAATATAGTAGTTTCCATCTTCTTTTCCACTATCCCTATATAACCCAATATACTATAGTAGCTTCCCATTTCTTTTCCATTATCCACATATATAATCACTCCCTGCCATGCAGCAATGGGCAGTATTTTGTGGGAATCGGCGGGGTTCTATGATAACGGGGCTAAAGCTGAAGGGCCCGCTTTCCAAATCTCCGGAGACCACGTTGATCAACCCTAAGACCTAAGCCCTAAACCCTAAGCCCTAAAACCTAAGCCCTAAACCCTAAGCCCTAAACCCTAAACCCAGACCCTCATCCTCCCTAAACCCTAAACCTTGTAATTCCTGTGCATCCGTGAGTTCCCTAATAAGAAAGAGGATGTTGATTACCTCAACTCCACAATAAGGACCCTGAAAGTATCACATGTCTTTTATAGGATCCTAATTGTGGGATAACCTCAATCCCGCTATGAACTCAGTGGCCACATTTTGGAGAAACATCCAGCGGTTGAGGCTGGGGTTAGGGTTTACGGTCTAGGGTTGAGGCTGGGGTTTGCCAAGTATGCAAAGATTGCAGCTTAAGATCACAATGCTATGCAGATAGTGCATGCCAAAAAAAAAAGGGGAAACTAATATAGTACATTGGGGCTATATTGGGATAATATCTAGCTCTCATTTGCCTCAAGGCCAACCCTAGCCAGATCGCCTATGATATCCAAAGTTGTCTTACACTTGGGTACTCAGACCCCTCGGAGCATAAGGCTTCCCCTCCAGAGCTGCTCGACCTTTTGACGTCTGCAGTCTACAGCCACCATCAAGTGCTCCGAAAAATTTTGGGGGATCCCATAAAAAGGATGATAATATCTTGGTGTCTATATTTGGGTCCCCCCCATTTTGGGAGACTGCCAGCTGGTGTAGGTGAAACCTGCTATAGCGGCAGCTTCGAGAGCTCCAGAGCAGCTAGGTGTAGGGTTTGAGGTTCCGGTTTTAGGGTTTAAGGACAAGTTGCACCTCATCTCCCCGCCACAAGAAGCGTCTGACTCGGCGAGGGTGAAATGGGCCAGGGCAACAGACTTACTGGTTGCTAGTAGGAAACGTAGGAATGGCTTGCTTTAGCAACCAAAAGTTTAATGCACAAGAAGATTGTAGTCTCCATTTTCTTTCCATTCCTTCACTCCCTACTAATTAACTCCTTCAGCCGACATCGTCCAGTTGTGCGCGACCTCATTTAAACGGTTTGGGTTCAGGGCTTGGTAGAGAGTTTAGGGCTTAGGTCATGCCCTTTCGATACATCAAGCAGGGCAACTGACGCGGAGTCTCTCAAGATAGTCTGTATATTATCTATCCTTGAGGGGCCCCCTGTATACCCCTACATCCTTAGGGTCCCCAGGGGCCACCTATGTAGGGAAAACATCAAACTCCAAAACTGCACCTCACCCGGAAGTGTAGGGCACGGACCTCATCCAACGCGTTGGTTCGACAGCTATGCCAACATTGTGGCGCCAGGACGAGCAGACTCACCAAGTCTCGCTAGCCAGCACACGATCCTCCTCCTTGCATGTTCGGCGGGCGGGGGCCACGTCGAAGCCAATATGAGGGGAACTTCTGAAGCTGAAGCAATGGGCCCAAACTCGCGTCTAGAAGGCACTGTGAGCATGGAACTCGTCCTCCTCATCCTCGACCTCTCCCAACGCTTTCAGCAATGCCGCGTGCCGGGAGTCCACATCACCATGCCAAACTGCATGCATTGCAGTGTGCTGGGCCTCACTGGCCACAGACCTTCGCGGCGAAACAGCTTCCAAAAAAATCGAGGGTGATGCTGTGGAAACATCTAGCTCCTCGTCCTCAACCTCCACCTCTCCAAGCGCTTTTAGCAATGTCGCGTGCCGGCTGTCCACATCACCACGCCAATCTGCATGCATTGCAGCGTGCTGGGCCTCACTGGCCACTGACCTTCGCGGCGAAACAGCTTCCAAAGAAAACGCGCGTGATGCTGTGGAAACATCTAGCTCCTCGTCCTCAACCTCCACCTCTCCCAGCGCTTTCAGCAATGCCGCCTGCCTGCTGTCCACATCACCATGCCAATCTGCATGCATTGCAGTGTGCTGGGCCTCACTGGCCACAGACCTTCGCGGCGAAACAGCTTCCAAAGAAATCGAGGGTGATGCTGTGGAAACACCTAGCTCGTCCTCAACCTCTATCTCTCCCAACGCTTTCAGCAATGCCGCGTGTCGGCTGTCCACATCACCACGCCAATCTGCATTCATCGCAATTTGCTGGGCCTCACTGGCCACCGACCTTCGCGGCGAAACAGCTTCCAAAGAAAACGAGCGTGATGCGCGTGATGCTGTGGAAACATCTAGCTCCTCGTCCTCAACCTCGACCTCCCCCAAGGCTTTCAGCAATGCCGTGTGCGTGCCGTCCACATCACCGTGCCAATCTGCATGCATTGCAGTGTGCTGGGCCTGACTGGCAGCTGACCCTCGCGGCGAAACAGCTTCCAAAGAAAACGAGCGTGATGCTGTTGAAACATCTAGCTCCTCGTCCTCAACCTCTATCTCTCCCAACGCTTTCAGCAGTGCCATGTGCCGGCCGTCCACATCACCGCGCCAATCTGCATGCATCGCAGTTTGCTGGGCCTCACTGGCCACCGACCTTCGCGGCGAAATAGCTTCCGAAGAAAACGAGCGTGATGCTGTGGAAACATCTAGCTCCTCGAACTCAACCTCCACCTCTCCAAGAGCTTTTAGCAATGCCGCGTGCCGGCTGTCCACATCACCATGCCAATCTGCATGCATTGCAGTGTGCTGGGCCTCTCTGGCCACCGACCTTCGCGGCGAAACAGCTTCCAAAGAAAACGCGCGTGATGCTGTGGAAACATCTAGCTCCTCGTCCTCAACCTCGACCTCTCCCAGCGCTTTCAGCAATGCCGCGTGTCGGCTGTCCACATCACCATGCCAATTTGCATGCATTGCAGTGTGCTGGGCCTCACTGGCCACAGACCTTCGCGGCGAAACAGCTTCCAAAGAAATCGAGGGTGATGCTGTGGAAACACCTAGCTCCTCGTCCTCAACCTCGACCTCCCCCAACGCTTTCAGCAATGCCGTGTGCGTGCCGTCCACATCACCGTGCCAATCTGCATGCATTGCAGCGTGCTGGGCCTCACTGGCTGCTGACCCTCGCGGCGAAACAGCTTCCAAAGAAAACGAGCGTGATGCTGCTGAAACATCTAGCTCCTCGTCCTCAACCTCGACCTCCCCCAAGGCTTTCAGCAATGACGCGTGCCGGCTGTCCACATTTCCATCCTGGACAGCTCGAAGGATGACCTAGTGACCTACTGTTGTTGATGCTAAACCCATAATGCCGTCGGTCTTCTCTTATGCAAATTGAGTTGGAACCCTGCATGACCCTATATGTCCAAGAGCAGGGCACAGCAGCCCCTAAACCCCAAACCCTGAACCTTCACGGGGAACAGGGTGACTTGTCCTTGTGGACCGATTGTCTGCTCTTGCAGCCAGCCAAGTCATGCTGAGTCGTTCCGTACCTTAGCTACAGTGTCAGTTCTTTGGGTGTCGGGATTTAGCAGCAGGACTGTAGGAAGCATCTGGACCTCAAATGCAGGTAGACTCTGCAAACCAGCGGAAAGGCTAGGATTCTACCTACTTTTACTTACTGGTTGTGTGTGAGTAATGGAATATATTCCCTATATGATCCATATGTAATGTATGCCTTCCCTACTAACCACCAGTAAGTTCAGGCTCAGGTAGGGATAAGCTTCAGGATCTAACTGAGGTTGTTATAATTTGTCCAGGCGAACCCGAACCCTACGTGGCCTAAAACCTTTGAAGCGCATGCAAAGCTTAAACACTCTACTCATCATCCAATACCCCCGATCCCTACATCTTCATTCCCAATCCTTAAGCAAAATCGCAGATCAAGACAAATCGACACAATGGAAACTACCGGACCCTCATTTTTCTTGTGGGCTCCTAAGAACCGTAAAACAACATCCGGTAGCAATTGATATAGTTTTCGAAACGTGTGCCCACAATACTGTAATCCTTATTATCTGGATCCCCACGTGCGATTCCCAATTTCTGAACCCCAACCCTCGACTCTAAACCCTACTTGCAAGAAATCCCCTAAACCCTAAACCCTGAACCCTAAGTTCCAAGACACAAAAAGTCCAACGTCGCCTGCGGCCTTTGGAGTAGACCCTGGGGTGTGCTTTGACCCTGCAGGAAGCTCAGCACCTCTTCCTGGGGTTGAGGACTAGGGTTTAGGGTTTAGGGGTTTAGGGTTTAGGGTTTGGGGTTTAGGGTTCGGGGCTTCTGGTTCAAGATCTCTGGTTTAGGTGATAGGGTTTTATGGTTCAGGGTTGTGTGGGTTTAGGGTTGGAGGAATGCCAAATCTCTGGAATCTGCTAAAAGGTTCACCTAACTCCTTTGCAGGAAGCCGTGGAGCCTAAGATAATGGGTTTAGGGTTTAGGGTTTAGGGTTTAGGGGTCGGTTTTACAAGAGGCACAGGATAAAGGCCTGGGAGTTTGGCTAAAAGAGCTTGAGGATGTGGGCAGTGCTTTTTCCAATATAGACCCCCAAATATTATAATCCTGACTCTCAGGACCCTCCCAAAAAGGTATCCCCAATTTTGGGAAAACCCCAATTAACCCGTGGATAAAGAAACGCGCTCGAAGCGAGGCTAAATTTATGAAAGACTAGGGATGACTATAGTATTTTCATGAATCCTACTACTTGGAGGGTCAGGGGGGCTTAGTAAGTAGATGAATAGGGGGGATAATTGGGTTAATTACATGGCTTCTAGAGGTTAATAACCTAATTACTTAGTCAAACCCTAAACCCTAAACCTTACTGCAAGTAGTCATGTGAGTTGTAGTCTAAGCGCCTAGTATCCCCCCCTTCATAACCCCAATAATACTCCCCCTTTCAGGAGTTTAGACTCAGGAGTTTAGACTATAGCTCATGGCAATTTTGGAAGCCCATCTGCCTCTGGACGGCCTGGAAGAATGCCAGGCTCAGCTATAGATCCCTACCGCAGGCAGGGAGTATGAGGCTTAGAGCTTTTCGTTTAAGGGTGCAGGGCCAAAGGCAGGGGTTATGGAGTTTAGAACTTTAGGGTTTAGGGTCTAAGGTTTAAAGTTTAGGGTTTAGGGTTCAGGCTTTGGGGGGTTTAGGGGGATTGTCGCACTTTGGACTTTGGGGCCTGGAAGTTGGTTTGAGTTGGGGGGGGGGATGGTTTTGGGGGGGGCTTGGCGATGTTTGGGCTTTGAAGTTTGCACCTCTGGTGATTAAAGGTTTTAAGGGTGAGGCGTGAACGGGGCTAGGTCACGGCATGTCGAGTCAAGACTCTTAAGCTCAGTGTTCAGGGCATCTATGGCCATGCAGTAGGTCACAAAGTTCAGCACCATTTGTGCATCTGCCAAGCGATGCTTTTCTGTTTATTGTCCCCCTCAAGTAGATAGAATATGGCTTTGGGAATATTGAAATTATTTACTTCGAGCATGCCCACCCTACAGCTCTTGTTGGACAAGAAATGTAATGTTTCCTGGAAGTTTGGGGAAACTCTGCGGTTGGGCACTGCAGGGATACTTGGTGGCAGGAATACTTGGTAGTTGGGCGCTGCAGGGATACTCTGCGGTTGGGCACTGCAGGGATACTCTGCGGTTGGGCACTGCAGGGATACTCTGCAGTTCGGCACTGCAGGGATACTTGGTGGTTGGGCACTGCAGGGATACTCTGCGGCTGGGCACTGCAGGGATACTCTGCGACTGGGCACTGCAGGACGTTGCCATTCAGCACTGCAGTCAGGCTCCTGGTGGAGGGCGAGGACAACATAGACGTTAAGATCTACCAACCCCACAGCGAGGGTGGGGAACAAACTGGAACATTAAACACAAAGCGCTGGGGGTATTGGGGGTTTACGTAATGTGGATTGTGAACCCTAAGCCCTGTACATCCCTTTGAACCCTGAGAATACCCCTGTGTTGATCATCTCGATGCCTCGGGTTTAAAATTTGGGGTTTGAGGTTTAATTCAGCAATCCACCAAAATCTGCAGTTCACGGCATTTCAGTGTATGGGGTTTTGGGTTTAGGGTCTTGGGCTGCTTCTAGGGTATTTCTAGGATACCCTTAAAGGGTATCCCAGAGAGGGATCCATTCCTCATTTCCGATTGAATGCGCGTACTGTAGAAGTCTGTAACGACCGACGTTATCCCCTTGCATTTCTTGTATAAGCACAGCACAATATACCAACACTTATGTAGGCCCCTACGTTACTATCCCAATAACATACTACATAAACCCAGCTTCCGTTCCACTGTCCATCTTCTTGTGCATTAAATTCCGTTAGATCCCACATTATTCTGTTGGAGTTGGCCCGCAAACCCTCAACCTCGAATGCCATGGCAGCTTCCTTGCTCTTCTCCATTCCCCCTAAATCCTTACACCATCTTATACCCCTCTGCAACACTACACATCCCTCAAAATTTAAAATGATTCCCAAAGTTGGGTTCTTGAAGCTTGATTGCGTATGTCAAGGTCTGTGGATGCGGAAGCCGCTGAGGCACCGGGACACTCCCATGGACTTTACGATCCAGTGTTGGGTTTCGGGTTAGGTGTTTGCATATGAGTTTAGGGTGTAGAGTTTGCTAACATGTGGCAAAAAATGATCATCGTTGGAAGTGTCCTAAGTTTGGTTTCTGTTTAGGTTCAACGCCCTCCGGTTTAGGATTTTCGGTTTAGGGTCTACTTGGAGGGGGCCTTAGTATACTAATAACCCCTATAGCCCATATAGTAACCCTAGCTAGTTGCATTATTAACTTGGTTCCTAAGTATAATATAATTATAATATATCCTTCAGTATCCTCCCTCATAAGTAATTATCTATATATAGCCTTTGGGTTTCCCCTTTATAAGTCCTTCATATTCCCCTTTACAGACTTTCACGTGGTGGAATACTCCAAGCTTGAAGGGTTTGACCGCGTTTAGGGCGCCAGGTCGAGATCTTCCGAGACTTCGCTTTTGATGAGTTTGACATCAGAGTCTGGCCCTCAAAACAGAGGTTGCGCGTTTGGTCAGCATAGGGTTCAGGATTCAGGGTATAATACAATACAGCCCATGTGCACCTGGGCAGCGTCATTTTGCACAGACCCTAAACCCTTAGCACTTCGTGGCATGGCGTCAATTTTGCCAGCCCAAGCCTCTGTGTCTGTGACATGGTGTGGGCAGTATCCTGGCAATGGGGTTTGGCACCTATCTGGTGACGCGGATGCCATCCCAGAAAAAAGAAGCACCGGATGAGAGAAACGCTAGCAACCTGTGATACCGTGCTTGTGATAGGAAGAATTGCAGTATCCTAGTGGTACATATGAGGAATCCTCGTCTTGGAAATGCTCATAATCGACCTGATTTCCAGTGGCCAGTCTGAGGTGATCAATGTGGAGGCGCCGTGCTCGTCTTATTGGTTGTTGGACTGGATTCCTATACTAACCCCTGTGTAATCTCACAGATACTAGTTTCGATGTTCTTTTGCATTCCTGCTTCCCCTACTACCAAACTACCAACCAGTACGTCATACTTCAAAGTGATTCTGCACGCCGATTTCTTCTGGCTCGCAGTCTAGCGGTCTAACTGCTGCTAGAACGATTGTTGCTTAGGCCATTCAAATCTCAGCCCTCAGAGCCCTGCGGTGAAAGTTTGGAAGTGGCGGAGCAACTTTTTGTGCTTGTTGCTGGGCGAGCGGAGAAGAAATTGAAAGCTACCATTTTAGGATTCAGGGAAGGGAATGAAGGAATGGACAAGAGAGTGGGGACTAGTACATTATTGGGGGGCTGTGTAGGGGCTACTAGAACTCACGCGCTATGGCAGACCGACAGTTGTGTACAGTAGGGGCTGCTGTGTGGGTCCACTTCTGCCTTCCTCATGAACAAACCCCAAGCCCTAAATCCTAGACCTTAAGCCTTGTCTCAAGGTCCAAGCCAAGAACTATTACGACCTCGACAACATAATCCTGACTCTTGTTTCAAGTGAGCTATAGTCTAAACTCCTTAAAGGGGTATCGGGGAGTATTCTAGGGCTTATGAAGATGGATACTAGGAGCCTGGATTGAACTCCTCAAAGGGGGGTTATGCAGATTATATAGGGGAGTATTATTATAGGTGTTATTAAGGGGGATACTTGGAGTTTAGCCCTGGAGGTGGAGCATGCCCTGCCACTGTAGTCTCCTTCGGAATTAATCTTCACTTGTATTGTAAATGGTTTATAGGGTATATACTGGGATTATATAGGGATAGAAAAAGAAAATGGAAACTACTACAGGGTTTTTGGGTTAAAGGCCCTAAGGGATTATTAGCAAGATGAAATTTCATTATATGTCTAGGAGGTTCACAGTTTTGAGTTTAGGTCGGTAGATCCCCAGAACTCATATCAGCATGTCTAGTGTACGGAGAGAACAGGCAATCAATTTTGGAGGGAATCATGGTTGTATTGTATGGCCCAGCAGAATCATGTCACCGAAGCAGGGTCTACATTGCAAGGCTGGGGTTTTCTTAGCAAAGGATAAGAATCTCTACGTACCAGGTATGCCGTTTGGGCCCCCCGGTTTCGGCAACTAGCATGCAGGGAGTCAGTGGTAGGATGGCTCTCACCATTGTCCCGGCGCAGGATGTACGTCAACCTTGGTCTAAAGACGGGGTCCTGCATATGAGCGTGCCTGGCGGCAAGAAAGTCTCCGACAGGGTACTTTGTTTTTCTTACACCGAATGGGACGAGTCGATGATGCTTGGGGAGTTAAATCGTTGCGGCCAGTATGTAAACAGATGCCCTTCTGCCTTTGTCTTTTGACTTCTCAACCAGGAGAAGAGGCGCTAGGAACCGTCACATTGTTGTAAACTACTTGTTCTGCCTTCCAGGAAACCCCAGGAATTGAGTGCTTCTAAGCTGGCAACCGAAATCATCCCTGACAAGGAATGCTGGCTACGCCAAAATCGCAGTGCTTGGAGGTGACCACGTGTATGCTCTAGCCTTGGGAGCTCTGCGAGCGGCTGTTTCAGGGATATGTAGGTATATATAGAGGTTATAGAAAAATTCTGCAGGGGGTTATTAAGGGGGCCAGGAGCTTGACAACGTTTACGAGCAGCTACACTACTCTGTGTTTGCAGGCCCTCTTCTCTTGTTGGTTGTCGGATGGTAAAGTTCATGATCCCAAACCCTAAACCCCATGGATTTCTACCGTACAGGATGATAACTGGGTACCGTAGGGATCCACCCCTCCATTCGGTGCTAACTACCCCAACCCTGCGTATCCCTACAACCCTTCTAGTTTCCATTTAGATTGCCCTCCCCACCTGATATTCTACTACAACCCTGTTCACCCTTGTATAGCGCCTATGTAACCCCTACATATATTCCCACTTCAGTAGATAGAACATTGGGTTTATGGGGACCTTCTGATAATATACCCAGAGCCACATCCTATCTACTTGAAGGGGACTACAGCCCCTAAACCCTAAACAATCAGTAAGTTCTGATTGATGCTCAGGCCAAACTAAGCTCTCCCTTTACGTTCCCAGCAAGAATGGCCGCATGGCGCCGCTCGTCTGTGGTATATATCTCTCAGGATATAGGGTTAATGAAGAAGAACATTATTTTGATATGTTTAGGATATGTTTAGGGTTTTTGCCAAAATGATGGGGAACCAAATGGAACAAATCAAATTGAAGCTGGGGTTCTAGAAGGGTTTATGGCGAGTACAGTAGAGTCTCCAAAACGTAGGGGCCTCTTTTAATGAGGCTTTTTTTGAAAGGATTAAAACATGTTGGGTCTACCTTGGGCCATCCATTTATGGAGACCCCCAAACAAGGAGCCCTAAACCCTTTGCATGGCTCCGGGTTTAGGGTTTAGGGTGCTCCTTTGAGCAGAATCAGATCTCTTGCCAAAGTACAAAGCTGCTACATCCCATTCTGCTATCCCAAGAGTGAATCCAGTGAAGCTGTGTCCTCAGGTGAGCTATAGTCATAACTCCTTAAAGGGGGGGATATAGGGGATTAGATGGGCGACTACTACAGGGGTTATCAATTGGGATACTAGACTTTTAGACTTTTAGACTGTGGGACTGTAGCCCAGGTGCCATATATTCCATTGACAGCGGGAAATGAGTAAACAGTAAGAAGCAACAGATATCAGTGAGACCAAGGACAGGCGCTCGCTAAAGATTTCTGGGCGGCTTGGATTCTTCAGTGACCGGCGTTAAGGATTCGTGCTGCATACCGCAGGGTTGTACCCCTAAACAGTCACCCCAATCGACGGCAAAGGACAAAGTCCTAATTCCATTCAATTTCTCACCCTCTTCTGGGGCTGCTGTGTGTATGGATCCATTTGTGAGGTTTTAGTGGGAATGATGTTACACTGTAGATCCAGGAAGGATTCCAGCATCAGCACTGCGTTTGCTGATCGGTACCCCCTGAAGCCCCAAAAAGTGCATTTGGGATGATGCTGGGGACTTTCGGAGGCGCGAAATCAGTAGCAGTTGTACTTGTAGTGCCCTGAACGCGAACGGCCCCTGATGACCTTACAGACGCCACAGTTGATAGCGCATTGATGAAGCAGTCTCTTTCTACTTTTGTTCATAGTTAATAGTCGTACTGATGCTGGTATATTCACACTTGCTCAGCTTACTATTAGTCTCAGTATTATTGCTAGTATTACCGTTATTGCTGCTGCCGTCGCTACTGCTTCTGCTTCTGCGACTGCCAACTACTGCCTACTACTACTACTACTACTACGACTACTACTACTACTACTACTACTAGTACTAGTACTGGTACTACTACTACTACTACTACGACTACTACTACGACTACTACTACTACTACTACTACTACTACTAGCCGCCCCCGCCCCCTACCATCTATGTTTGCTTAAATGGCCAACACAAATGTGGGGGGAGGGGGCATTAGAAACAGTAAGCAACATGGCAACGAAACGCTTTCCACACAGGGTGCTG
>CAJNIZ010020591.1:70102-86739 GCA_905231905.1 Symbiodinium pilosum | reverse complement strand
GGAAAAGAAAATGGAAAATGAAATGGAAACTGGGGATAATGGAAAATAAAATGGAAACTACTATAATGGAGAATCAAATGGAAAAGAAAATGGAAAATGAAATGGAAACTGGGATTATATTGGGGTTATATTGGGGTTATGTTGGGATAATGGAAAAGAAAATGGAAACTACTATAATGGGTTATATAGGGCTATATAGGGATTACTATGGGATATGTCAAGAAGTTCTGATAGGATCAGCATGAGCAGTATTGCCATTCTTGTTGGAGTTTGCACGGGGTTGCGGGATGGCCCGCTTTAAGCATGAACTTGGTATTTGGAGGAGTGCCTGTCTGCAGCTTAAGGTTCATTGCTGAACTGAACAGAGGCTGTTTGGGATCTGTGGAGTGCCCAAGCATTGAACCCCAAACGCGACGAACACATGCCTACATGGGAGACTGACAGCAGAGAACAACCCTGACGCATGTTGATTAGCCTGCAATTTCCATTGCACCTGCGGTCCTATGGAACCCAGCCGGATAGCGGAAGCACTGCGCTGTTCAAGCGTTCATTTTATGTAAGCAGCTTTTCATTAGAGAACCCTTTGCATTTCGTAAAGGCCCATAATGTCACCCAGCAGCATTTAGTGGGCACGGATGCGCGCATGCAGCGGCCCTAACAGCACGTCCTTCAGCCTAGCCCCAAGCTCCAAATGCCGCAACGCCGTAGACCGTCAATCACTACCCTAGACAGCAGAGAGCAAGTATAGTAATTCTAGTGATGTACTTTCAGTACCTTTTATTATTAACTGTCAGAAATGTCAGCCATCTATTTCGTAGGTCTGGCAACTTCAAAGACCTCCAGCTGCTTAACTTGCCAGGATGCCCTTGGCGGAGCACGGCCTTCCCCGCCCGGCTCCGTGTCGAAGGGCGATGAGGTGCCCAGAGGGCTTGAAAGGCTATCGCTTCAAAGCTGTAAGGGATAAGGACAGACATGAAGATGAAGTAGGATGTCGGTACATTTGGGCCAATTGTGTTTTGGCGCTTGGGGGTGGAGGGTTGAGTTTCATGGCTTCACAGTGGTTCAGTGGTTCTGCACTTTGCCAGGGGGATGACATCTTCCATTATGTTAGCTGTTGGATTATAACAGGCCGACTCGCTGACCTAGCTTGGGCTTCTGCTCCTGGAAGGGGAGCCCAGAAAGAGCACCTGCCTGGTGCCAAGAACTTTTCAATTAGACTTCTTTCCAAGGCTTCATTATTGCATCTCAAACAGAACTGGCACTCTCTGCTTTGCGTGGGGCATTGTCACTCAAATTCGGACTGAATCTATGAGACCCTGAAACTGCCCACACATAACATCGCTTAAGTACTGAATATCGATACCTTAATGCTTCAGACCTCGGCATGTCAATCAGGCGTCTTCTATGCCGTCTGCCTTTTCCAGAAGTTGAGTCATGGTTGTTTACCGAGTCGGACGTTATTGCCTGACAGCTGCCCCAGCTCTCTCCTAGGGAAGAAGCCTTGGCGCCGAGGTGCTCGCTCCCTATCTAGGCCAGCTGCCACGCCGGAAAGTGTTTGGACTATGGGGGTATAGTATAGTAGTGTGGTGAAGGGGTCATGGGATCAGCTGCTCAGAGTTGTGGCCAACTGAGCCTGCCCATGGGAAGCTCGTGGGGTGTAGCAGGAAGAGTAAAAAAAGAGTCCAGCCAGGACTCTGAAGCCCTCCACTGTGCAAGTTGAAGGCTTGCACTTGAAGGGTGGCCTTGCGCATGCGCTGGTGTGCTGGGGCAGTGCCCCTCACTAAAAAGGTGAGTCCTCCGGCCGCAAGTACCACGCCCTGGTGACAAGTGTTGTGGAGGTGGGCCCATTCAACATTCAGTAGGACGTCCAGGCGTACGGCCACTTTCAAGAGCATATGACTCTTATTGATAGTTCCACCAAAACCAATGGAACTAGTCAAGCGTTGCTGTTTAGTTGTATGTCGGGCAGCCGAAAATTTAAGGCTCCTACTTTAGGGACCCGATGACGGACTATGTTTTTGACAACCTACCACAATGTATTGTTGTGCTGGTGCAAGGAGTCCTTTCGCAAGTAATCTGCCGAAGGGCAGCAGGGTGGAGGGAAGGGCTGCTGTTTGCTTGGCTGCCACAGAAGATGGGAGTACATGTTGCCATGTATAAGATATCCTGTCATTCCATGTGTCACGCGATTGTGCAGATTGGTGTTTGAGGCTGCCAGGCTGTCCGCTCATGCTCGTCCTGTAGTAGGGAATGAACGCAAGCTGTGCGTCATGTTGCGCCCATGAGCCCAGATTTGTCTGAAGCTTCGCAGGCGGATGGCGATGTGCTCGTGGGGCTTCGCTGGCTTCGGCCGCCGGCTGGGCAGCATCCGGAGGATGCGCTTGATTGGAGGTTTATTAGTACAAGCACAAACTGGGAAGCAATGCTTGCAAATATGAATCCAGTGCAGATGGATTTCGGCAATTGCTCGTCGCTTTGCTGCTAGGGTTTCGCTACTTTGGGCATTGCCAGTTGTATTGCTACGCCTGCATCTAAGAAGTTATTGTATGGGAAATTGTCAGCCTTACTGCCATGATCATTCAAGCTGCAGGGAGCCTGAGAGCAAGCACACCTAGGACACAGGCCATCCTGAAACCTTTGGATTCCATGTTCCACTTGACTTTATGGTCGGTTTGGTCGACGTTTTCTGCATGTTCACTTGACAAATCCCAATTCCCGCGCGAGGAGTATGTTTCGGGCAACAACCTAGATGACACTTTGTGCACCCGCGTGCCCTTAGCAGCACAAAGCTTCTCATTCTCGTGCTTCATTTGCTCGAGTGATTGGGCGCCTTCGAAGTACTGGACAAGGCCTTCTTTGCACCATGCACAGACAGAGGCAGGATGTGATGGACTCCTGTCCGTAGCATTGCGTCCAAGCCTCTGACCTTGCATTGATATTCACCAGTGCGTAAGATGTTCCTTACAATCTTACTCTCCTAAAACGAAATTGCCTGATTGCTTGCTGGCTTGCTTGTTGTTCTGCATGCATTATGTTGATGCATCACGGCGGTCTGACTTTCAACCGCTGCTCAAGGTGCCGCGGGAGATGGTCGAGATCAAGGCATTCACCTTCCTCAAGTTACATCGGTAAGCCTAAGCCCTGCGCTGAACATTTTGTCTAAGCTGCTGAGCTTTGATTGCCACATGTGATTTCGAAGATGAAGAGCTTGATGGATGAGGCCGTCTTTCCACATCAAGAACCACATGGCTAACTAAGCGAGCCATGCCACGTCCAAGCAACAGGTTTCGATTCGGCCTAAGTTTTTTCCTGTGGCCGCCTGAAGGAGCTCGAACCCTAGAAGCCCAGCCCCAAAGCCTGTGCCTGAATTCCGGAACCCAGGGACAAAGTCCGTGGAGTGATCCCCCCAAGTACAGTAAGTCCGGAATGCAACTCTTGCCCTCCAACTCCATGGAGATTTCCCCCTTCAAGGACTGCAAGAGCGTGAAGAAGTACCAAGATAATTCCTGCAATATATCTCTCCTTCAATCTCCAGCAGCTCGCAAAAACACAACTTCCGGCGCTGATCCTACGAAGCCCTACCTTCCAGAACTAGAAAGCCGCATTGGAATCAGTAAGGACCCCTGCATCATGATGCCCCCACATTAAAGTCGTACATAAGCCTTAGGTAAGGGTACCTGCTTGGTAAATACCCACCTGAAAACTCCCTAAAGTAGTTGATTCCCCTAATATTTCGGCCCCTGATCTTATGATTCGGCATGGGGGGGGTGTATATTAGGGGGCAGGGATTAAGGGCCCCTGCGTTGTGACGATCAGCATGCAGCCCACAGATTGCAGGCCAAGGGCTCTCCGCTGGGTCGTGTGGCCATCTGAGCCATTCTCTCAGAAAGAAATATAGAAGGTTTCACAGATAGATAGATAGATAGATAGATATGTATTTATTTATACATATATATATATGTATATGGCACACGCACATTTTACAAATATGTATATGTATATATATATATTAATATACATATAAGACATATGAAAGAGAAAGAGAGAGAGAGAGAGACAAAGAGACAGAGACAGAGCGGGGTTAACCCTTGGCAATTGGGGCTAACAGCGGGAGAACGCGCAAGTCAAAATCTTTGCACCCTTGTTGTTGTTGCTATAGACTCCATCTAGCCCAGAACCTCGCCATGACCTCCATATCCACCTTGGTCTTTCTGAAGATGATGTATAACTTGTGCAGGCCGGACTGTGGCCCTCCGAGCTTGAAGTAGAGTCTAGCCCCTGTCGACCGTCTTTGTCCAGCATTCCCGAGAGGGTGGTTTGTTTGGTGTGCATAGCTGACATTCTCCGAAGGTCCTGGTCTCCGCAGATGGTCATGTGCCTCCTTAAGTAGCCCCAACCCAAATTTGGAGTCCAGTAAAAGCTCTAAGGCCAGAGGCATTACGTCCCATGTTCTTGGGAAGATATGGCAAATCTGGGCCACGGCTCATACTTAGCTCCTTGTCGAACGATTTTTCGTTGCAGAGCCAGCATGCTTGCACTGGAAAAGGATGCGCAGCTGCAGCTGGAAGCACGGCACAGTAGTACAGATGGTCTCCTCTTTAGCAGGACCTACTCAGGATCGGACTGTGTATGTATGCATGACATACGCCGCTCGTGACAGAAACGTGTCTCTGAGGCCGAGTATTGCGCAGGCCCACATGCCATGTCATATCTAAATCACAGAAGCCGCAAACTTCCAGGCTTGCAATGTAAAGGGTGGTATTTGCAATAATTGTTCCAACTGTAGGAATGAGAATAGTGCGCATCATATTCAGTTCGCCCGAGGAATTGCTTGTCCCATGAGACACTCTCTTGTCCAGCTTGAGACCAGCTGGCTGGCGGCAACGCAGCATGAGTAGATTATTCTCAAGACTTGGCCTTTACAGCACGCCGCCCTTTTTTGGGGATACCCTGATTGTGGGTCCTGTCCACGATGGAATTATGGTGGCTCTAAGTAACATGTTGCCCAGAAGGAGGCCGGCAAGGCATGCACACGTAATTTATGTTGCCGTGTTGCAAAAAAGCTAGAGGCCCTCCACCACCTGTAATACAACGAACCGCTATCATCTTCCCATCAGGGTGAGAAGAAGAAGCTCGGAACATGCAACAGCAACCTCGCGGCTCCTGAAGGGTCTAAGCAGGTCCTATTTCAGCTTCAAAGTCCTTCGTTGCTCAGGGCCATACATTCTCGTAGAATGTTTAGCTTTAGGTTCCTTGAACAAGTCCCTATATCCTGGAGCACGGAGCATTATGGCTCCTGACGACAACACGTTCGGGGCATTGCGTATGTGCGTTACAAGCAATGATGATTTTGGCTTCCTTCCGCTTTTCTACCTTTTGGCTGTCGGCTCTATTACTTTCACATACGTCTCCCACATTTGCCACAGGCGCTAGATATGCCAGACAAAGGATTACTCCTTGCAAGGCCGTCCAAGAGGTGTTTGATCAGATTGTCTCACTGGCTCGCGCTGTTGACATGGTGTCAATACGTCTCCGAAATGAAGATAGACTTGGATCACCAAATTCATCGTGGGTGTAGTATGCGTTCTAAAATGTTCTAAAGCAACGTTTGTTTCAAGTGCCTGGAACCCTGCGTTGAACAACAAGAACAACATTTTGCAGGAAGACGAAGAGAGCGATGCGGCGGATGTGGTTAAGGAAGCCCGCGCAGATTCTGCTTGAAGGTTGAGGGTCTTTATGAGTAGAGGCAGTAGAGGTGTGAATCGTGCCACTGCAATCGTCAACGTGCTTAGTATTAATAACATAGCACGACTTCCCATGACGCAGCTGCAGTAAAGCTTGATCCAGTGACCCAAACGGTCAGAGACTAGTCCACCCCACCCGGGTCTTTAGTGTTTCCTCAGGTTTTCCAGTGTATCAATGCGTAAAAGTCTGAGCGAGCCCGGAATGATGCCTAATCCACAGGCCTTTCCCCGCTGCTGATACCCAGAATAGTGAGCCGGCACTGCGCGCCTGATTCCTTTAGGTTCGCTGCAGCACCTTTGCTAGTCGTGTTTCAGCCATGCCAGCCGGCACGCAGAATGCATCCACAGCCCACCTGCAGGACCAAGACATCGACAATACGAAGGCTCTCCCACTCCTGGGCTGGGCTAGCTGATGCCTGCCGCTGCTAAGTCATCATTGTTGTTTTTGCCCTTGCCCCTGTGATTCTGGCGGTGGTGGTTGTTGATGTAGGCGTGGTGCCGGCGGTGGTGGTTTATTTATTACTATTATTATGGTTGTTGTGACATTGTTGCGTATGTTGTGTGGTGGACCTCGACGGTCACCGTCGCGATGGTCGTGGTGGTCGTGGTTGTTGCTGTCGCTGTTGTTCCTGTGCTGTCGCTGTTGCTGTTTGTGCATGTTTCTGCTGCTACGGTGGTACGCTTACGTGTCGCGCTTTCCTCGGATGCATTGTGTACAGTACTTTTACGCGCCTTTTTCAGTGCAAGCAGAAGCTGGCTTCGTAGCTTCTGCCTTTGGAATTTGTTGGTGCCGTTGTTGCGCGTGCTTTGCCGTGTGCTTTGCTCCCTTTGTTGAACATGCTGCGGGTGCAACATGTTGCACGGGGCCGTGCTGACTGCCAAACAGGCGGCTACAGTGTAAACAATTTCATTGCTGTTACACGGCTGTGCTGCTTTTGCTGCAGGTGGGGTTGCCAACCCTTGTGACCTTCTGTCCCAAGCCCACATGCTGCGTAGCATTCAAACCCATTTAGATGTATCCCCCCCAGGTCCTAGGCCTGGGCACGGAAGGCATGTGCAATCCCGGTCATTGTTGGACACATATTTGATTGTCGTTCTAGCTCAATTCTGCACGACGCAGGGTATTCAAGAATGTTTTCAAGCTTGCCCATACTGCGTGAAATTTGACTTGATCTCTGTGACAGGGGGCGGGCCCTCTCCGACAGGATGGTATGGGTCTTGCTGTCCTTCCGCCCAGAGGGTGATCTAAGGCTAAGGCCTTATGTAAGCTTTTTTGGTTTTAGCGTTCTGGGCAAGCAGGCCTGACAGCTTCCAGCATACTCTTCGAAGCAGAACTTATGTCTTGTGAACGCTGAGTCAGTGTATCCCAAAATGTCACGGGTACTCACGTGGCATAGTGTTTATGCAGCTAGCCATCGAGAATGTAAAAGGTTTCTTCACGATGTTTTGGTTGTATCAGCCAAAATCTATTTTCCCTAGAATCCAGGAATGGTATATGCATCCTGTATGGATTTTTCAGGAAGCGGGAGCTGAGGCCTGTTGGTTATAGAGTGTTTTTTTTTGGTTAGGTGGGGCGGGGCAATCAATTAAGCGAGGTTCCACATCATCAAGGCAGTTTGACCATGACTTCTCACGGGGGATTTTCGTGTTGAGGGGAGCCAGAGGCTCACCCAGTGTTTTTTCAAGGCTGAAGGTGCAGTGTTCACTGACTGAAAGCAGTCGGTTGCTACAATCCCTTGGTGACTTCGAGATTTGAAATGCACTTGACTCAAGTCCAGATTTCCTTTTCAAGGACTGGTGTACCATGCTGGAGAAATTTCATCCCAGTTGAACTCTTGAATCCTCACGGCACAGGTTGCAGTTCAATGTCTTCAGCCACTTGACCTATTGTCTGCACCCGCACGGTCCAATTCCAGAAGCCCGCCTCTTCACTCAGCGAGCATGTGCCCCCAAGCTATAAACGACTGTATGCTCTGAAATCATCGCGCAGGAGACAGCCGATGCTTTCAACGGCTCGCCGATTGGCCGCCAGGTCTTCCAAGCTTTGTTGACTCAAATGTACAGGGTCTGGTGTTGGCATTCCAGAATTCCAATTAGCCGTGTGGTCGGGGTCAGATTTCAACTTGATAGTAAAGACAGTGCCTACCACCCCAGCAAACTCCCACACCTGACGTTGTCAGCGTTGCCAACCTTGGTAAGTTGCTAAGACGGTTCCCAAAAGCGGGTACGGAGTTCTGGAGGTGATGGAACTCTCAACTTGACACGGGCCCAAGGGCAGGATGTAGCTCTGCCAGAAACTATGGAGGTTAAGCGGCCCATGACCATCCAAGCACGCAAGCTGATCAGAAGCCCCAGAGATCAAGACACTCCCCACCCCAAAGCCGACACAAATTTCAATACCCGTAAGACTACTGTAAGGCCATCAGACCATCTTGAGACCCGCCATGGAGCGCACTCCATGTCAGCCCTGAAAACCATTCTCAAAATCCTTAGCGTTGAGCAGGTGACGGAGGTGCATTGGCCCACTTGGGGCGTTGGCATGCAAGGCAGGGAAAGGGAACGGGAGTCGGCGCGGAAAGCTAGAGTGGGAAGCTTTATGGAATGAGGATTCAGGGTTTATCGCAAGAGCGCAGGATTTTGGGTTTGCAGTGTGCAGGTGCAAGGCGGAGGTGCGTGGGCACTGTGATTCTGGGAGCTTTGTGAGGGAAATGCCCACAGCATGCCTTGGTTCAGGATTCTGGAATACTATTCAAGCCAGCAAGCTTGCTAAACCTATGTGTTCTTATTTTCAGTCCTTTGCATTGGGTTCCTCCATTGTCCATCGTGACAGGGTACTCCAGTACCTCCTCAAGCGGTCTAAAGTCTAAAGTAAGTATAAGCAACAAGCATAGTAGAAGTACACTTCCGGCCAAGTAGAGTGCCGTCAAGAGTCAAGACTTTGAGGTTGGATGCTTAAACTTTTACATGGTCATTGCCCGGATCGTCTAGCGTAAACGCTATTCTCACCACTGCCAGCACACTTACCATCACAACCGCCGTAGCGTCACAGCAATGATCACGTACTCGACGACTATGAACATCACCAACACCACTGTCACGTATGCAGCGTCCACATATGCGCAGCACAGCACCCATTCATCTATAATAGTACCGTGATAGTAATGAGTAGTATCATAGTAATATTGCACTAATTTCATAGTATTTCTTCATCGTAGTGCTATAGTACTTTTTTATAGCAGTACTATAGCAGTTCACTTTCTAAAGTAGCACCGTAGTAACAATTTCCTCTGAGCTTGGCCCGCGCTGTTGCCCAGGCATGGAAGTGGGCAGCCCAGAATCCCATGTGGCGTCTCAGAGGGGTCTTCGAGTTACCCACTGGTGCTCAAGGGGAGTGGGGGAGTGAATGTCAGCACCATCATAGGGGTAGATATAGGGATCATAGGAGTGTATTATAGGGATTTACTCCCCAACTTTCCCTAAGCACCAGTAAGGTTATGGTCCTTAATAGCTCTGTGGGCTATAAGGGGGAGCTGGAGACTTCGTCAGTCAACCCAAGACTGAGGTCCCCGAAGTCCACATTGCAACTTTATCATTCTCAAGTGTGAGCCTGAAGCCCAAGCCTCTAACCATTCTGGTGGATAGTAGGAAATAAGGGAATGTCTACTGTATAGGGGTTATATTCCCTTGATCCCTGCTAGCAACCAGTAAGTAACTCAAAACTGTGTGTTCCTTCAGCCCATGAGAAACGAAAGTTGGACCCTGAAGCCTTTGCGGTTGCAATCTGGTCGTTGGGCTCTACCGGGTACTGGTTCTCATCTCTGGGGTCCTCCTTTGACGTTTCTGACACTTCAGGTCAATGAGTGAGGGATCCATTTCCATTTGCAGGACTTGCTAAGGTTATCATGCTCTTAAGACATAAGATCTTAACGTAGGGTTACACTTGCCAAGTCCTTTAAGTCTCACTACCTCTTGAGTGAGCTCGATTGCATTTAGACGCGGGCCTCTTCGCCATCCAGCACTTCAGTAATGAGCCTTCGTTGTTGTCAAAATCTTCCAGGGTAGCTGCCAACTTGGTTTTGCATGCAGGGGAGCTATTCCTACGTTGAGACACATTTGTGTAGATGCGCTTTGCTTGGCTACAGCACTGCAAAACGATATGCAAGGTCGTAATTATGGTTGCAATTCTTGCCTGGCTATTTGCTAGGCTTAGTTCTTCCTGTTGATTGGTTTGTCAAAACATTCGAGTTTGCAATTGAGCTCCTGACCGCCAGATGCTGGCAACGATGTACTTCCGTTCACAAGCTCTGTACTGTATCTTCGACAGACCCGACCATCACAAGTCACAAGTCAAGTGCTTTGCTCCCTCAATCTTCCATGAGCTAAGCCAAACGCGTATCCAACACCCTGAGGCATCTTCAATCGCTGACCCAACTTGCTACAGCATAGATGTGCAACTGAACGTCGAGGGTGTCAGTATCAATTTAGAGTAAGAAGTTAATTGCCCAGAAGGGCACGTCTCGGCAGAGGGCTTCTGACTTCCAAACCTCAAGGTCTGAAGCCCCGACAGCTTTTTGTTTTGATTTGATGATGTTCCTTCTCCCTTCTCATAACATTTGCTCGATCGAAGGGCGGCTACGCGGCACCGTTCGATCCTAGCGCCCTGTCCGACCCTCAAATGGCTGTAGGTGGTTGAGTCACCTGCGAAGAAGAGCCTGACAAGGTATGACAATAACGCATAATAGAATCTAGCCAGAGCTTGCTAAGCCTCGTGGCTCAGTTGCTGGCAGATAGGCCTACCTGGCTTTGGGGCTTCTCATACGGATGTTTGGATCGAGGTGTTGCGTTACTAGCCCCTGTTGCGCTTCAACTTCTCACTCCTCCCCCTTTTCTAGTATATTGTGTTATGTGATAGGGATCACGGGAAAGAAACTGGCAACTACTATAGTATATTGGGGTTATATTGGCATAATAGAAAATACAATGGAAACTACTACTTCGGGATTAGGATGTATTTTTTTGTTCACGCGTTCTGAGTGTACGACTATGACGACCCCTGCGGCCCACTGGTCAAGATACTGAAAGCATTCCAGGTTGCCAGTCACCGGCGACCTGCGCCAAGGTCGGGCGGCAAAATTTCAGGGCTTTGCGTTGGGCATTTCTTGGGTTCTGGAACTTGGGCTCCGCGAGGATTTCAGGATCTTCATGTTCTTTGTGTTCACATTTCGTTTTCGAGGCATGAGGCTTGTCCAATTCAACAGATCTCAAGCTGCGTTTCGGTCCACATATTGGATTTGGGGGTCCAACGTTTTTGGGAATGCCCAGTGTAGGAACGTCTAATGAATCTTATGATTGTGACAAAGCTGCATGCAGCCTTGCATTATTCTTGCAGGTTCCTTGCGCAAGCCCTAATTTGGCAATCCCTACGACCACATAATCACAACAAAACTTGCCAGAAACAGAACTTGTTTCTGACTTCCGGCATGGGTCAGAGAGACTTATTGGATAGCTCTTGGTGGAGATAAGCGGCACAGGAAGAATTATGAAGATTTTACGAATAATCTTTTCCCCGGATTGAGGGAAGGGGTTGCAGCGGCCAGAGTTTGCTGTCTTCATGGCATAGGATGTGATCCTGTCACAGCTTGGGCATGAGGATTTTGACGACAGGTCACGGCTGTTTGATAAGCCTGGGCTTACAGTAATTGCGTTGCTGGGCCGCAGCCCGTTCGCAGGTCTCGTCGGCGTGGCAGGGATGTCGGCCGAGGTGGGAGGGCCTTGCTTCTAAGATCGAAGCTTGTGAGGCACATTTAGATTCAGGAGCTGATGTTTCAGCCCCAGCGAGATGCGAGGTTTTGGATGAGGGCCTCGGTACGAGCCGGGCAATCGGCAGAGCAGACGGCCATGAGTTAAGCACAGAGAATTGGTAGGCTTTCGGCTACCACTCCCCATGAGCATTTCTGTTTGACCTTAACGGATTTAAGACTCCCATGCCGCTGAAGGGACCGCTGGGTAGCTTTGTGGCACATAGAAGCTGCCTTGGATATTCCCTCAGGCTGCAGAGGCAGTACAGTGGCCGCAGGCACGCAACGTGGTTTCCTACGAAGGGCTGTAAGGTATTCCTTCGCTCAACCTCGTAAAGAATTGCATAGCTTTCCGTGTCCGGTCATCTCATGAAGGTGCTTTCGGCGGATGAATGGTGGATTATCCTGACAGCTCAGTCACGAAGTAGCACTGGCAGAGAAGTTGTTGACCTAAATGAGGTTCTGGATTCGGACTTTAGGTCTTAAATCCAGTCCTCTATGTACTCTTGGCTCAGGCCCATTGCGCTAAGTAATCTGGGAGCATGAAAGCCTACATGGTACTTTCCCAAAATAGGGGGACCCCCAATATAGACCCCATAATATTATAGTCCTTATTGTTGGGACCCCTAAAATGGTACCCCTATTTTTGGGAAACCCCTACATTGCAAATCCTGCCTCCAGGGCTTTCCCTGCGGCGCCATTCCTGCGGCCATGCTACAGGCGCCGCAGGCGCTTCAGAATGGGGGTGGGGGTGGCCTTAAGGGTGATTATAGGGGTTATATAGGGTTATATAGGGGTTATATAGGGATTATATTGGGATTATATAGCTTCAGAATATATGGAATTGGAGGGGAACCTTTGATTATGAGTGCTGCCAGACCTACATGGTGTTTGATTGGCCCGTGGTTCTGTTGGCTTGGGACAGTAATGCCCAGAAAAACCTCGCAAGTCTGATGATGTTCTGAGGTTGAAGCCAGCTAAAAGGTAGCTTCAAATAATCAGCTATGCTAATGTAGCTTCGTCTTTGGTTGCATCTATGACATTATGGCGGCCCTGCAAGAAGGGAGTCACAAAGTCAGCTTTTTCCGGAGCTCTTATATGAGAAATCGCATGGTTTTGCTTAAGTGTAACATGTCTGCATGTATGATGTGCGGAGTTCTGGATCGCTGTTTCACGAGATGGCATATAATGAGTTCCAACCCACAGAACCAACATTATGAACCGCCACAGTGTCGGGCTTCGATTTTAGCATTATTCGTATTATTGGTATTATTATATTTTTTCTACGATGAGTGTTATTTTTATTTGTATTGTTAGTACTATGTGTATTATTGCAGGTTCCTTTTTTGGAGACAACATTTATGCCCTCCCAGAGCAATCAGGCGTGGCCATTGATTATTCTTGTTTGGTGACTTTGGGTTCCCTGTCTTCTTCCCTATTACTTAGGCGGACCCCCCCCCCACCCCGCCCCACGGCAATGGTTGTAAAATAGGAATATAACAGAACCCTAGTATAATCCCTATTATCCACTATCCCTTATAGGGACTATTACAGGGTGGGGGGGCCCACCTAACCCATTACCAAGAAAGGAGGTACCCATTTCCACTTCGCATCCCTTGTTTACTTACAGGACCTTGAGCCCCAAGAGCCTTAAACCCTCGAAGGGCCTGAACCCAAGCCTGATCCCCTGAGCGCTCAACCCATGAGAGCCTTGAGACCTAAAGTCTGGACACCGGAGCGCTATGCCCTATATTATATAGGGTTATATAGGGGTTATACAGGGATAATGGAAAAGAATATGGAAAACTACTATTTAGGGTTCAGGGTTTAGGCCCCCCTGTGCCCTTCGGCTTTGACCCTAAAGCTCTGAAAAAGTCAAGCCTCAAAGCTGCCCAAACCATGTCCTGTGCCTAAAGTTGAGTACTCCGGGCTTCATGCATGACTAGGCATGGGAGCCCCAAGCTGTAAGTAAATGGAGTCAGACCGTCAGTAGACTAAACCCTGAACCCTAAATAGTAGTTTTCCATTTTTCCATTATCCCTGTATAACCCCTATATAACCTTATATGATATAGTAGTTTCCATGTTATTTTCCATTAACATCGCATCGTCAGGGCGAGCAGGCGGCCGAAATGCAGCCGGAAGGCCAGTTTTGCAAGGTGTTAGTTTGCAAGTTGAAGCAGGATCTTACAGGTAGGGTTTAGGGTTTAGGGTTTAGGAGGGTTATATCGGGATTATACAGATTGTCCCCCAATAATGGAGAATAATGGAAAAGAACATGGAAAATCAAAGGGAAACTGGGTAATGTAGGGGTTATTGTGAAAACTTAGGTGCCCTTGGGGAGGTCCCGGCATGAAGCTTGGAGTCTTTTGGTCCAAGGCCAGATGGCAAAACACACACATTTACATGATAATTGTAGGTGGCTACAGGGATGAGAGCTCGGGCCAGTGCGGAGATTTCCATCAGGCCTCTTTGGTGTACTCTCTGGTTTACTCCAAGCGGTTCCAAGACCTTAAACCCCTACATGAGTAGATGGAATGGTATGTTGCGGCATTGTGGCTGAAGATGGAGTTCGGGAAAGTGGGACAACTTCCACTGTTGCTCATATATAAGTGCGTAGCCCGACTGCCAAAATGGATAGTCTGCTCTACGGAAGTCTAGCAAACTGAACAGTTGACTGTCAAGAGGTGTGTATGTGCTTCTATCTTTCCCTTAAAGCCTTACCCTTCACAGTTGCCGGTACTATTCCAACACATTGCTTGCATCGGGCATCTAGACCCACCAGATCCTCATCATTTAGCTCCTGCTCACCCTCAGCAACGAGCAAGTCCTTTACCCACGCTAAGCCTTGTACGCTTGTGGATATCAGCATGTACACACATATTCAAGAAATGTATAGCCTACCACATAGGCATACATGCACGTGTGCATCTTTATACTTATGTGTGTCTAGGTGGATGCACATGTACATGTAAAAGCATATATGTCCATACAGGTGTATGGATGTTTGTACATATAGACATATACGTATATACAGGGTCAATATTTAGGGGCTACTTTTATCGTCACTGTTATTGTTACCATGATGGTTTTTACTATTACTACACAAATAAAATAATCCCCACGAATGGGTCGGCAAGCCAAAGTTGCTGGGCCTCAGGCTCTAAGGACATCCCGGCAGACTGGCGCAGCAACTGGGCCCTGTGGTAGGAAGCAGTCTTAGTGTATTTGCTAGCAATAGTACACAAGGGTAAGACCTGTAAGAGCAAGATTTATTGAAGACCAAATGTGGTAAGAGTGATAAGAGTACTCATGATACCGAGACGAGTAATCGCATAGAAAAGGTAACAGAACGTGCATGGTATAGGTGCACGACCTTGTAAGTATGACGCTCCTCCGCAGGCAGAGAAACTGTCCTAATTGGACAGTATCATGAGCACTTCATAGGGTATCCGTGCATTTTGGTGAAGTGGGGCGTCAGGTGCATAGTTGGCGTCGGGACGTGATTATAGTAGAATATATAGTGACCGAACAAGCAGTACGAGGGCAAGACCAGATGTAAACATGTGTTAACCTTGCTGGTTCTAAATAGGGAGCAAGGGAATATATTCGCTGTAAAACATATTCCCCTGATTAACAAATTGATCAGCCCTTGCTTGAGAAACAGCAAACTTCAACTAAACTCTGTGGGATCCTTCTGGGTGCTGCGGGTTCTCAACCAGATCCAACTGAGGGTAGGGGAGGATTCAACAACGTTTTCACAGCTGATTTTCAAAGTCTTTGTTGGACATTTCGATTGGGCAGCTCCTTCTTGCATGGTACCGGTGGTCTTCGGATTTGGGGGGTGTTTCCTGGAAGCCGTGGGTTAGAAATTTGACATTGAATGTTGACTTGGAGGCGTTGGATAACTTATGTTGTTAACCGTAGCCCCCCACAATTTCCTGATAGTTGAGGTCTTCATAAGCAACGTCTCAGATGCAGGTGTTTCGTTTTAAGATCATGCATCCCAGGCGTTACTCGGGTAGGCTTTGCCTGTGGCGAGATAAGTAGCATCCTCAAAGGCCTGTTCATGGCCAAGGCAAGACGACAGTGATGCTTCGGAACTTGCCAAACAAGTGCACCTGGTTTAGCGAGCGTGGATTTTCAGATATGTTACGGCAATCTTTGGTTTCATCCTTTCCGCGTGCCTGGCTTCTGTTTCATTTCAACTGGAATGTTTTATTGCCTTCTGAAGGTAGTAGCATGCTCCATTCCTGCAGAGTCTTGCTTTTTATCCACAACCGCTGCACTGTCTAGGTGGGTTCTGATGTTAGGCACCGTTCGTAGGCTTCACCGCTTGGAGCGCTTGCGTGAGCCGACATGGTACATCTTTGTTCGTGCCCTTGTCTGCTTAACATGATCGTTGTAGAAGTGATGTGCGCGTGCCAGCACGTGCCTGATCATAAGGTGCTGACATGTGGCAGTCTTCCGGTATGTATCTGAAATCTAAGGTGCCTAAGGCCAATGAATAACTAAAGTTGATAGAAGAAGCCACCTCACCCGCGGCTCGAAATGATGAAAGGCTTGATGGAGCTTGCGCTGCCCTTTGACCGAAAACGCAGGTACAACCAACAAATGCTGCTGGAGGACCTGAACACGTCCAGCACTTGAGTCAGGGGTTTGCTCCCCACCGCATTATCAAGAACGGATTTTGGGGATGAACCTGACTGCAGGTTCTGGGCTGAGGGCTTCAAGAGACGACCGCGCGGATATGTTCTGCAGTTTTGCTGTGTTTCTGGTGGTTTTTATGTTGAGGATGCATACCATAGCTTGGGGGGCACATTTTGGAAAACTGATCTTGACACAAGGCCAGCTCATACTGGCAGCTTGATTGGTTGCAATGTTGGTAATTACGGTATGCGCTTACAGGACAAGACTACCTCCTGCCTTCGTAATTCGCATCGCCCAACCTTCAGCTCTCAACCCAAAATATTCAACCTCCTAGACCTTGCAAGGAATGAGCCCCTCAAAGAATACACAGCAATTTCAAACTCACCAGCAGCAGGAAGCAGAGGAGGAGGAGGAGGAGTAGTAGTCGTCGTCGTCGTGGTGGTGGT
>CAJNIZ010020591.1:53044-69992 GCA_905231905.1 Symbiodinium pilosum | reverse complement strand
GCCGCAGCCGCAGCCGCAGCCGCAAACGCAGCCGCAGCCGCAGCCGCAGCCGCCAAACTGCTGACATCAGCAATCACAGCATTTCTGAATATCGCCATTGTCGCAGTATAATATTTGCATCGATGCCAACTGTGATTTCAAAGAAGCCATCGGAGTCTCAGGTCTGGCTTTCTTGGAACCTTTGACTTCCTGTACCTTCCCATCGATCCGGAGACGAACGCGCCCGGAGCCCCAAAGTGATTAGGGTTCCGGCAGGAATCCACACCGGAAATCTTGACATCCTTCCCGCCTCTGGCTCTAAAGGTGTTGTCTAGATTTCCTCAGGCTGGCTGCCAAGACTTGTCCACTAGCTCGGGATTGGGGGTTCAGGGGCAAATGGTCAGATGCTGCTTCCGGATTGTATAGTTCCCTGTCCTTGAAAAGCTTGATGCCATCATGGGCCGTAATTAATTGATTGATCATTCCTTCGGGGCGGTCCCAATTTGGAATCATCTTGTGGCACATGACTACAGATACCTCCATTCTTGAGGGTCAGAGCACTGATTTGAGGTACCATTGTAAATTCTGCACCTATCGTCAACTTCCTCAACCCAGTAAGTCGCTGCCTGAAGACAGCGAAGCAAGGATGCAGGCCCTAAATGGCAAATCGCGAGACCCTAATATGGTTTTGGTGACCATTATCGGGTTTCCACGAATAGTTTCCGATTATAGGGTTCCCCCAAGCAAAGGCATGGTGGCGTCATATTTCGGGGACCAAGGCAGAGAAGGAATTAGTCCAAACCCTAAACACCAAACCCTAAACCCCTAAACCCCTAAACCCCTTCCCCGGAGTCCCAGCAAGGAATCGTGGTTACTGCTTCATCAACTTTACGGATCCCAGCTTCGCCCCAACCTCGGATTGAGCTTCTCCAGGGACATTGCCTGGGACTTTAGAGGTTGTTTCCTGGGATTTCTCGGGTACCTTTTAGGGATATAGTCCCCCTTAAGTAGATAGAATATGGGGTATATGGGGATCTTCTTATGATATACCCAAAGCCATATTCTATCTACTTAAGGGGGACTATAGGTTTTAATTACAAAGGATACCTGTAAGCACAGCTTTAGGACTCCGGGCTTTGGGATTGGACTTTGGCTTTCGAATTAAGTTCTGGGCGGATTATATTCTTTTTGACCGCCCTGCGTTGGTAGCAGGCCACTGATGTTAAATCTGAGGGGGAGCCTCTATCGACTTTTACAATCCTTGCACGCACCATCAATCCTCAACATCTGATTCTGGCCAGGATACAAAGGCGGATGCAACAAGATTCACTAAAATCAGCTGATCATTTCGCTGCCTGCCTCTCCGGCGACTACGCTCGGCACCGTCCGAAGTCCTTCCAAGCCTAAGGTTGGCAGATTTTCCGTCCTTTGCTGGGTCAGGGGGCTAGCCCCCAAACCCTAGCTCTTGACAGGACTTTTGTGAAGGACTTCTTTCAGTGGATGAGAACAGGCGGTTCAACCGAATTGCGGCTTCCCTGCTCTTGCTGCGTGGTTTCGCTGCTTTCCGTTCCTTCGTCCACAGCGGCCCCGTCACCTTGACCAAGACTTGCATGCAGAGTTAGTTGGGGAGCACATTACCTGAACACTTGCTTCTCTCGCAGAAGGATTCTTGACAGGACCCCATAGCTTGAGACAAAACCACTTTGTCAAGGCTTGGATGCTGAAGTGCACCTACGAAGGTCGAAAGATGGGCAGGCTGGTTGGGTAACGTCTGAAGTCCAATTTTTCAGGACTTTATTGATGTTGACTGTGTATCCCGATGCCGAAGGTATGGATGTATTTTTGTGAGACATGTTGATGGTAATTATTGCCGCAACTTGGTGCATGGCAGGTTTAATTCGGACAAGGTGGTGCGCGTGCCTCAGATGTCTGTGCAGCGATAAACGTGGCATTCCGAGCCCCGGATGTAGGTATGGCGACTTGCCCCTAAGGGTCCAAGTACCCAACAATCATATACTTACCCAAAACCTGTACTATAATCATTATTACCCCAAGTACCTAAGTACCTAACTATTGGGTAGGTACATGGACCCTCTGCATGTAGAGGGTTCCAGTGGAAAATCTGGTCCCTGAGTGAGGTCGGTCGCCCCAGCAGCGCTCCAAGGATTTGAGGCTGGCAGTTTGCTTGGGAGTTTAGTTACTGGTTGTTTATGGGGGGGCTTATATTGGGGTTTTAGGCATAGGATAATGGAAGGAAATGGAAACTACTATTTAGGATTTAGGGTTTTAGGGTTTGTAGGTTCTAGGGTTTGGTTGTTAATGGGGAATAGGGGAATATAATCCCTATGTAATAAGCATATAGCATATTCCCGTGTTCCTTACTAAGAGCCAGTCAGTTTAGGGCTTGGGGTGTTTAAGGTCTAAAGGCTCAGGGCTCAGCAGATAGGGCAAGATTGAAGTCTTTCCTGAGAAGCTTTGAGCTTAGGAGGCGCAAGGTTTCGGGTGCCGATGAAAGCCGTCGTGCAAGGACATCTATCATACATGGCGGTTGTCTATACGCCAGGTATGTTGCTGTGTATTAGTCAGGCTTTCGGCTAATTTTTTGGATCAGATAGCGAGTTCGGGCGGATCTCGTCTTGCCATCTCATGTGCTGTCTTGTCGCTAGGCCAACTATGCGCACTATTCCACTGCGCGGGTGAACCGCCACGGTCTGAGACCTCTTCCTAACTTTGTGAAGACATCCCAGCTTTGGGATCTGAGAGAGGAAAGCATAAGAGCTTCGGCAGTACACATACGGTACCGCCGATGGAGCTACCTGTCTTCTGAGTAAGAGTCTCCACTCTTGACGCGTTCGAAGTTTGGTCCAGGGCCCGTCAACTTCAGAGCTCAGAAGCCAACAGTCAAGATGCATGTCTCGTCCCGATGAAAGTCAAGGATCGTGCACAGTCTAGCTATGTAGGGATGCTACAGCATGTTCATGAGGATGAAATCTCTATTTTTAATGGATCGCACCTGGCGCTTGATGAGCCTACAGTAACATATACTGTTCATCTAATTAAAGGTTCATAGCTGGGCATGATGGAACAAGTGAAATGCGGATGTTATAGTTATAGCCGATTGCTAAGAGTTGTCAGGTTTATCCAGGGACATTCATGCAGGAAACAACGGTTACACGGGCTTGTATACGAACCCCTCTATGCATTTCTGGGCCCTCAGATGAACGCAGGGGTGTTTATGACATATAGAAGGAGTGTACAGGTCGTGTTATCGGGATTACTTGTGGTTTCTGTATGGTTCCATGAGGTATACAAGGCTTTTGAAGTTGGATAGTGGCTTGTGTCCAGTCCTTGATCTATTGAATATGTCAGGTCTAGGAGCGAACCATTGTTGCTGTGGGGCCGTTGAGATAGGGGAGTATTCTGTGGGTTGTTAAGGGGGACATTAGGAGTGGAAACTATGGCTCAAATGTTCTCCTCGTCCGTTCATCGGGGCTTACACGGGGGTCAGGTGGAACTGATACAGCATGCAACCCATAAGTTTGACTTCAGTTCTGTGCGCACAGGGTATACTGGTGCGCCATACAAGCGGTACGCGTATGTCGGGGGGGGGGAGATGCAAAGCATGAATGGAGAACTTCATGGTCTATGTGTCATCACCCCAGCTGCCTGAGAGCAACAATCGAGCTCTTGGCATCGCAGGTCTGCAATGAAAAAGCTGCAGAAGTTCTGCAGAAGGCTGTAAGAAAACAAAGAAGGCTGAGACATCAAGGACAAAGAATCAACCGTTGTGGGCATCTTGGTTCAGGATTCTGCTCTCTGGCCTTGCACAAATGGTAGCTCAAGAACAATATACTTCTCAACATACTTCTCATAAAGCCTTGAGATACCTCGTATTGTCTTTTCTGTACATTGCCCGTATTTCGTCCTGACATAGGTTTGGATCTCTTCAGGCTTTGGATGAGCATTGTACGCGAAAAAAGTCCCCATCTCATCCGCGTTCAATCCTTACATGGGACCTTCCATAACGCATATGTAGACCTATTATGCGCTAGCCACAATATCAACCCCCATAAGCCAATGCACGCTCACGGCTTTTTGAAACCATCCTTATGTCTGGTGCCCAATCCTTATAGGTACCTTTAAAGGGGGATATAGGGATTCTATAGGGTTATATAGGGGTTATGTAGGGAATATATAGGGGTTATAGCTATATATATATATATATATAGATATAGATAGGGATCACATTATAGGGGTGATGTAGGGATAGTGGAAAATAAAATGGAAACTACTATAGGGTGTAGGGTTTAGGGTTTGGGGGTTTAGGATTTACACTAGCTTCACAAGCAAGTCGTCATCGACTACTAGACTTTCTAACTATGTCTGTACAAGGCCGCAGAGACGCTGAACATTATTCTGTGTGATCTCTCTACAATCCACTAAATAACACTTACACCAAGTCAGAAAGACTCCTCTAAAACCACAGGTTATATGGATAGACAACGCGCCAGAGGATAAGGATAGATCCCCATATACTCGCTAACCCAGACTATCGTCGTTTTGAAAAAGACGCTTCCAGGACCATATCAGAGTAATGGCCCCATCGGGTAAATATAGCACCCCGATACAAGTAGCACTCAATTTCTAGAGAATAGTTCCATGCAGTAAGTAAATGTGTAATTTCCAGTCGTCTGGCCCAGGCAAGGGATCCGACTCCACGCTCACGTGATTTTGTAAATGTGGAGATTTTATTTATGTGGATTCCGGGGCTCCGTATACTACCCCCTTTGATGGATTGATTTTGGGTTGGTTTTATAAGGTTTTGTAGTCAGAAATCTGTGCTTTTTTCAGCAATACTCTGGATTTTCCAAAGCTTTCAAGCATCTAGAATCTAAGATAAAATCCCTGCAGGCGGGAAACAACCTTCTCTACACATTTTTCCAACTAGCATCAAAACAGAGCTTCTGCAGCAAACAAACTCTAAATTCCGTCTCTTAAACATGCCAAGAGCAGTTCCAGCAGTAATCAACTTCGATGACTGATCCCTTACAACCTATAAGTTTAAGCAGCTTTGAACATTTCCCCGAAAAAGTTTCTAAGGTTTTGTGGATTATATAATTGTGGAGGGAATTATAATTGTGTTCCGGCGCTGGGAAGTTATAAATGTGCAGGGAATTCCTAATGTGAGGCTAACATTATGTTTAACAGACGCAGGAAGGAAAAACGCGCCATGATATTAGATTTCCAAGATGCCAGCGTGCAAACAACTGTTCACTCAACCTTATATGATCACCTGACGCCACCGGCCTGCCGACCATCGCAAACACATTTGGAAAAGTCACCCTGCAGTAACGGCCGCTCATACATGGAATGATTCGGTGTACATAAGCTTGGCAATTCATGAACAGCTCGGCTCCCAATGTCCAAATTGTCAAGATCCTGTGCCACATCAGGCATGAACCTCCAAGTATTGGGGTCAATATGTTGACAGGACAAGATTGCCACATTTTTTAGGATCCGTGGACAAAATCTACCTCAGGTAAAAAAGGGAAGACAACACAGCAATATGCATTTCGTTTGCCGCGGTTTGACTAGGAATGAAGCGGCGTCCGAGCTTTGGATGGGAGCTTCACTTTGAGTCTGACGTAGTTTGTTGGTAGATTCGTACCGTACATCAAAGGATGTTGTTGCTATGACTTGAAGCTCATGATTGTTTTCTACCACAGTTATTGTTATTTCTACTAATAAGTACGGTAATGTTGTTACCATTACTTGGCCAGTCAGACCCTGCAGGAGTAGTTGACGTCCTTTCTTGTATGGAAGCTTTTATACCTTCCAATTCCACTACAAAGCCACAATCACAATAGAAACTCCGGAAAGTAAACACCAAATTGGGCCCTTTGTATTTTGCAGCGGCATCACACCTGTTTCTATTTAGAGGAATACAGACCAAAAATCAAGTGAAATACGTTCCAAGCTTTGCAAATTGAAAAAGACACCGTTGATTTGAGGGAGGTGAAATTTCCAGTCCTTGCACCAAATTTATTCTGAGGAAATGAGTTTCCAGTTTCTGGCAAAATGTTTGTTTTCCTTGTGCATGAATATAAATATGTATACATATTATGATTGTTCAGATTACGCACAACCCATGTACATGTGTAGTTATGACTGATGTCGCCGCTTTTCCGTTGTCTTGGCAAAAACAGTGCCAGAAAATCATCCTTGCGCTCGTTTGCGTATTACTACCAGTGTGTTCTCGCAGCATCGTTATTTTAGTTCACAAAAAAGAATAAAGTGATGCTCATTATGTGTAATGGTCGGAATAAGTTCAAAACTTACAATATTCCTGACACATCACCGCGGGCAATAACTCAAGATAAAAAAAATCACTCGCATCGATTTTTGTAATGTTAGTAGATTAGCCGTCATTGCCTTTTGTATTGTTACAAGTTGTACATATTTATGGTATTGTACAATTCCCATTATTCTTGGTGTTGCAACGCTTACAACAAGTATGAGTAGCTCTTTTTTGATTCTCACAGTTCTTGGTGTTGCAACGCTTACAACAAGTATGAGTAGCTCTTTTTTTATTGTTAGGAAGAGTCACCTTCCTGATTTCATTTACAGTATTACTTTTTACCGGCAGTGAAAATTTTGATGGTACCTCAAACCTTTCACTCCCTTTACCATCCCAACTACATAATTTCGTGAACACTGACAATGATACCATGTCCAGAGGTCACAGTAGGCGTAACCCTAGTAGTACTGCATGTCAATGGCAAAGATAGGAACATATAGCAAGACTGGCAGGAGCTATGATGATCAGACAGTGAAATTGAGCCGGCGGCGACAACTACTGCTGCTACTATTACTACTATTACTACTAGGACTACTACTACTACTACTACTACTACTACCGCCACCGCATTGACAATGTGTGTTAATGATTCTCCTCTATCGCAAGTACCTGCAGTGACCGTGGTCGTCGTATTTTCAATTGCCGCAAAAACTGAAGAAACAACCATGTTGGCGTTAGGGGCATTCACAACACTGTCGAAACCGTTACGGCAACGACGAGAAGAAGAATTGGATCCATACAACAATATCCATCACAATGACAGCAAGAACATAATGGCACTAGCAATGACAATCGAAACAGCACGAATAGCAACAGGAGCAGCATTAGCATTTTTTCAGTATTCTTAAAAATTGTTACAGATCCGTGGGTAGGCGTGGAATTCATGAAAAGCGCTCTCTTACAGTAACCCTGGCTCGCGATAAAAAGGGGGGGGGTGTATTCCAGGGTCATTTACTTGCAGAAACGGCCTTGCAATTCCTAATCTGGAGAAACCGCTGTGCAATTTCAAGTCTGCGTCTCCATCTACGCTCGGAGTATGAATAGAATCTGTACAAAGCTGTGGTCTTTCTTGTGGTTTCTCAACAGCTCAATTTTGTACAGCGCCCCCATGCGAGCAGAGATATGGCTTGATGATGGCTTGGATGCGAGAAGCATAGTCTACAGCATGAAGACAAAGTTGCCCGTACACCGCAGATTCGTGTGAAGTCCAGGTACAAAATTTGATGCTCTGGACCTTACGCGCTCACGGGACAAGCATGGTTTGAAGTATGCTCGGTTGTTTGGTTCCGTTCGTGTAACGCAGGAGGAAAGAATAGCATTGAAGATACAAATCGAAACCTTCATATGTTGGAAGCTCCAAACGGCATGTTGTTGTTAAGAGGTTTCACGGATTCATACGAAGTAGGAAGCGACATGTGTGGGGTGGTATGCATTTGAGGTACGGAAAAAATCATTACAACGTTTTTCTGTTGCGTTTTTCCTTCAACAAGCTACCGCATTAGCTCCGCACGGTTCAACCTCTTGGAAAGGGTGGGGGTGAGCACACACCATATGTTGATCAGATATGTGTTTATGAGCACGTTAATCATCATGCAAGACAGAAAGCCGAGGGGGCGACCCTTCCACGCGGCCGCTTTTCCTCCGAGAGCCGGGGACTCAAAGTTGAGACGTGGATGTCTACGTTTCGCTCGTGGTTAGCGTGCGGGGTCTGAAGTTGAGAGCTCGACGTGTAAAGTTTAGAGTCGATAGATCAAGCTTACTGAGCTGGAACAGATTTGAGAAGGAGAGTTCCAGCATTGCTGCAAGAATCTGTCCGCTTTTGAAACAAAGGGAAGGACTGGCAGGTTCCTGGGGGAAAGCATAGCGCTCGTTGTCCATATTTCCTGCGGGGCAACACGAAACTGTGCAGCAAGTTTGGGCTTTCGAAGCAGAATGTGGCGGGAGAGTTTTAAGGGGCTAGGACATGGGCGGGAAAGTGTTCGGACATCAGTTTCCCAGAAGAAGATTGATTAGACTGTTGCATCCGGTGCTGCTGCAAAACAACATGATCAAGTAAGTCAAGTAGAAGTGGTAGTACGTGGCTGGAGCATCGTCAGAGTAAGAGCAGGGCTTCAACCCAGGTGTGCAGGAGGCGTCCCACAGGACCAGCAGAGACGACGCGGCGGCAGGTGCTCCATCTCCCTGCTTCAAAATTGAGAAGTAAGTTGCCTCAATGAAAAGGGTCGTTTCTGGTTATACTGGTTGTACAGTTTTGAAGCTTCCAGGGCTTTCAGCGCCTGCGAAACATGGCGGCTTCTACGCAGGGCGTGGTTAGCAGAGTCAGCGTTAGCAACCTGGCCTACTCGTGGCATGGAAAACCCTTTAACTCTCACAATCCGCGTTCAAACTCAAATGATCTCCGGAAAGGGAGTCAATCTTCTTGGTTCAGGTATAAAACGCTTGGCACCCAATGGGCTAGGATTCTGGGTGCATAGGCTGATGCGGGATTTCTGCCATCTGCCTCATCATCGCCCACAGGCGGAGCCAGGGTAGCCTCATCGACATCGCAGCACGACAGCAGCGAAAGCAGCAGGCCTGAATCATCCCAAAGGGTCCATGTAGCTATATGGTGTGTATTTATACACACACTATATAGGGTTTGGGGTGTAGGGTGCATGTATATATATATACATATATATATATATGAATATACTTGGGCCTCAGAGTAAATATATGCGAACCCCTTTGGCCCCAAGTATATACCGTACCTACATGCACTGTCTGGGCGTGAAAGGAAGGATCGTTTGTGGGATGCGGTACCTAGAATAAAAGCCGTCGTGCTTTGTGATTCTGAAAAAGGTCATTTGTTTTTGAGACGTATGAAGGGCCGGCCCATAGCCATTGCAAGGATAGGAGCCCTACTAGGCGGATGAATATTGCATGAGGATACAAGGGGACATCAAAAGTAAGTTTGCATTCTTCAGCGAGTGAAGATCAGAGATAGAACGTAGACGCGTCCTACCTCAGTCACAGCCCACGCACCGCAGCCCTTGTATCCCAAAGTGCCTCAGCATGCTTCTCGCTGTTGCGGAAAAGCCCTTTCGGGGATGCGAATGAGAGTCATAGTAGAATCACAGCGAATCAATGTTTTGGACCTTCCAGCAGTGTTTACGAATTCCCTGATATCCTCAAGAGGTTGGCATTCCGGAGCCCGTGGCTCAGACAAATCTTTGTTGTTGCTCCTGCTTTGGCAAGAGTGGGGTATCTTTCCTGATACTGTGGATGGAGGAAGCCAGTCACCACTGGCACCCCCAAAATACTGGAAAGACAAGAGTAGGTGATATTGGGTGGTTGAAGATGTCCTCCTTCCACCGCAACAGCAATGTTAATCATAGGAGAATATATAAACAGCGGGACTTGCAACTTCTTTCAACAGATGTGAGCAAGACAGTGTGTCTTTTGTCAGTGCCTTGTAAACTAAGCTGCAGCTCCTTGGCGAGATCTGGGCAGCATGACTCATAGCAATGTCTTGAAGAAGGAGTCTGAAGGCCTGCGCTGCAGGACATGTTGACTTCGGCATTTTCGTAGCCTTTGTTGATTCGCTTTCGTTTCCAGAGGCGGTGGTGAGAGTGGGACACACATACTGCAGTCAGACATGAACACTTCATTGCCTCTTTCAGCACAATGATATTGCGCGCTGGACAGTAAGTACAATACCGAGAGAGATCTCGAGCAAGCTGTTGCTTGTGCCCCTGGACTGCACAGACGCTTTGCCGGCGCATGGTTCAAGCAGTAAAGCTTATCTACAGAAAATGCAATCAGTACCACGCCATCCATCTTTGGAAGAAACAGGCTTATAATCTGAAGCGCATTCTGCACTTGAGAACTGAGGAGTTCTTGGCAAGCTAAAGCAGCTAAGTGTTTCAACATTTGGGCGCCGGCAATCTAGCGCCGATGGGGAACAAGCGCCAGAAAAGTGCTGGGAAAGCCCGCGAGTGGGACTGCAGCAAAGTTGTGTCTCGAATAACACACAGCCTGTCTTCGCAGAGCGACGATTGCGTGTTTTTGGTCCTGGTGCTGTCTGGTGCGTTGAACCCCGTGCATCGCGGACACACAGAGATGCTGCGACATTCCAAGAAGCTGCTCGAGCAGTCATCTTTAGATGGACGGTCTGTGGTTGTCGCGGGCTATGCGCTGGCTCCTTCGAGCGAGAGCTATGTTAAGCGGAAGCTGGGTGCCCACGCGATCAGTCTTGGTGATCGCGTGCTCATGTGCGAGGCGGCTGCGCATTCAGAAGAACTCACCTGTGTTGTGCCATTTGGCATAGCTAGTGCTCTTCATACAGCAGCCGAGATGCGGCCGTGCCTCGAGAGGAGACTTCGCATTGCCATGGACCACCTGGAGTCGCCGGCTTGCTTTGATCCAAAGCACGATGTTCACATCCTGCCTGTGTACGGTTCCGACTTCTTGGTGAGATGTCCTCAGGCTGCACGCCAGCCCACCCTCATCACCTTCCGACAGGATGAAGAGGACACCGCCGAGAGGGCAGAGCAGATTGTGGCATCTGAGACCAAGCTTCATCCCTCTTTCCGGCTGCTAAAGGTTGAGAGTGGAGCGATCCCCGACTTTAGCTCAACAGCCATTCGAGAGGCCACTGGGCTTGCTTATTGGGTCCAACTTTGGGGTACATTACCCCCATACTGGAGAATCAAATGGAACATAGAATGGACAATTAAAGGGAAGGGGTATGTAGAGTTTACCTTTGCTTCGTTTCGGGAGATTCGGCTCATGAGGTTCTAGCTATCTGTCTTGGGCTTTCAAGCCTCGTGCTTGCTTGCCATTGCAACGATATCTGCAAAGGGGTCCTGCATTTCTCTGGAAGGCTTTGGAGGTTGCCAGCAAGGCGCCGGAACCTGCGTCAGAGGCCTGGGGCTACCTGAAGCGTGCGCTGCTTGGGCTAGTTCAGTGTATGCGGGGTAGGTGTGGAAATGGGTTCGAACCGCCACCTCTGCAAATCCAGATATGCGCCGTTATGTAATTAATTTGTCTCAGGAAGTTCAAGGTTAGAAAGAACTCCAAATCTCGGCTGAGTATGTTTTGACGTCTGTGATCTACCCCCGAAATGCAGGGTTTGCTTTATGGGCACCCCTAACATGAGGCTAGGGATTGGCTGTAGCTCACCGGCGCACTACAAAACCGACCCTAAAGTAGCCGAAGGACATGCCTGTTGCCTTGCAGGCTCGTTCTTTCTTCGCTTTTGGGGCTGGTCTCTGTAGTCCTACATACATGTGCCATGCGTAGATGCCAATCACAACTTTCTCAGGAGTTTGCGAATGATAGGTAGAAACGCCCTGTCTCGGGACACGTAGCCATATTGCCTACAACCTGTGAACTCGTGAATGGATGGAGCTAGGTGTTGATCCGAGCTACTGCAATGTAGCGCCAAACATTGCGTCATATGAGTCGAGGTAAAAAGTAGGGTTTACTTTTGTCTAGGCTCTAGTTGTTGCGCAAACATCCCCAAGCTCGATTGGGGGCTGTGCTACAGCGATAGGCCCGTCCATCTAGGGCAGGGTTCTGAGAAAAATCCCAGAGGCGCGTAGATCAATAGGGGGGCCCTGATTCAAAACCAGAAGAGGCCAAAACAAGTAATTTTGACGCCGCCTCCAAAAAATGTTCCCAAGTCATCCCAAGTGCAGAATGAAACATGTGTTAAGGCAAACATGATTGTGAGAAATGTCCGCTTCACCATGCTGCTCGCCCCAAGGCAAAGCCAGTATTCTACTCCCAGAATCCATGCTGCCAAGAACGTTCCCAGAATTCGGTTCCTTCCTCCCAAATCTGAGAGAGTCCGGTTTCCATCAGGAACACCCAATCAAAACAAAGCATGTTCTTGACAAACGACACATCCCAGGCTACACCCTGATGTGCTCGATCTTTTTGCTGCCCGCGATGGCGTCGGGGCAGCCGCTAATGAGTAATCCTTTCCCTTAACATCAAACACCCCTACCGCTAACGTGAAGTTAGGACTCCAAAAAATGACATTTAATGTGGGGGTGACGGGGTGTTTCATGCTTCGGGAAGAGATTTGCGCTGAAGCCGGAGGATGTTTTGGTCCAGGCTTGAGGGCTCCATTGGGGTTGAGCGTGGAGCAACACTTTCTGTCCTCTTCCATGACTTTGTAGCTCCATGCCCAACCCACAAGGCTTACGATCTTCCAACCCAAATATGCCATATATCTCTCTCTATCGCTATCTAGACATGCATACGTATACATATATACATATGTACATACATATATATATATGTATATCGTAACATGCTGGCGGAGGGGTTTCAGACGCCGCTTTCTGACAGTTGTACAGTCTTTGTACAGTCCGCCGGTCTCCGGCAAGGCACTTCAAAACACAGCTTCCTATGAGTGGGCCGGGTGGGGTCTGATGAGAGTTGGTGTCCCTAATCCCTAAACCCTAATCCCTACACTCTAACACAGGATGCTGATGTCCCTGATGAAGCTTAACCGGGAATCTGGGGCCCCGAGGCAGCCTTGATGTGGAAGCGCTTCGAGAACATCGTTATATAGTGGATCATAGTCCTTTATAGGGTGAAGGGACCCTTCTAAGTCCTTTATAATCCCATGTATTCATCTATAGGGTCCCTAAGTGCTTCCATTTTGAGAAACTCTCCATATTAGTCCCCTGTGGTGTCCTTCTTGCTTTGCCCAATGGCTGTTTTAGCTGCTGGCTAAACTTCCGGAAGAGAACCATGGGGATGTCTGACTACAATATGACTTACCGGCGCGTGATCAGGAGTCCCCGCTTCCCTGCCTTGGCAAATCTATGGGTTTTCTACAGAATCGCGGGGTCAGGGTGTTTGGGTACTCTGGGAGGCCGAACTCCCATCTCCCGAAAATAAAAGGGTTGTATACGATCTCACTGCATGGGGTTTTACAACCATAAGCATCGTGGGCCTCTTCGCAACGTTTGCTGCAAGTGCCTACTTCCCTGCTTAGCGCGGACTCGCATGGAAAGCATGGAAGCAGCACATGCCAGTCTGCAAACTTCTTTGCTGAGGGGTGGCTATGTCAACCTTCCTGGAGGCACCAGCAAATCGCCACTGTCTGTGCTTGTACCTGTTTTCTCTATGCAAGCCGGCTGTGACTTGATGCACTCCTAGTGATAGGTTTAGGTCTATCCGCGCTTAAGAGCAATTTGCATGCACAGTCTTGGTCATGTGTAGCTCTTCTGGAATGTTTCATATTTCTTGAAACTACTCGTGGTTGAACCTCAGGGACACGCTTGCAAGCGATGAAATTGGGGGGGGGGGGGATTGTCGGCAAGCATGTCTTTACATTCAAGTTTGACATAAAGTTATATGACGATGTGAAATCTCAGCCCAAGTTAGCCTCGAATCGGTTAATCTTGCTGGTGTCGATGGCTGTAGCTGTAGCTTCTTTGAGATTTTTGGTTTGAGGGGTTGATTGCGGGCAGCTGGAGTCCAGCATCATCCATTCCTCCAGGTGCAGATAGTCCCCCTTAAGTAGATCGAATATGGGGTATACCGGGATCTTGTTCTGATCTACCCAAAGCCATATTCTATCTACCTAAGGGGGGCTATAAGTCTTACTCACCCGCCGCTTTCGCGGCTTGCTTAGCATGCCATGTGCACCTGTCGATAGCTTTTGACACCGTGTCGCGGTCTGGGCCCAGGTTCCATGACTTCAAAAACCTGAGATTGTGTTGAATGGCCCGGCTCATTTCCTGATGTTGATGGGCATTTCCCCTCAAGAGCGTCATCGGAGTCTAGTTTCGCCCAAAGTGCAACCCTCCGCAGATGGACTTGGCAAGTGGCCAATGTCGGGCAACTTAAAGACTTAAGCCTTTCCTATTTGAATAATTCGCGCAGTGGTGTTTCCAAAATATGCGCCCTTTCTTGAAAGTCCCCCCTGTACAAAGACTACATCATGTGAGGTTATGCTAGGGGGGTTCTTATTTTAGGCCACCCCCGCAAAGTCCATTCACCCCAAACCATAAAGTCGTCTCTGAATCCTACAACCAAATTCCTAATTCTCATGGAGGCCCTACGCCCCCTGGAGTGGTAGAGTCAGGCTGGCCTCCATCCTGATTCATATCTTGCAGAAGTACTTTGAAGGGTTTAGGGTGTTGGATTTGGATTCGGATCTGGGAAAGTTTAGGGCTCATACATCTTGGAGATTGAAAGCGGCAGTTCGCAGGTTCAGGAAGGGCGGTGAGTTTCGTCCAGGAAGTTCTCTTGGGGAGGGGGGTTGGGGTCTGTGCCGTTCAGACACATGTTTCCAGCTGCGCTGCACTGCAGTTAAATGTGCTTCCCCTCAATATCCATACCATGCAAAGTTAGAAGCCCCTCAGCTGTTCCCACTGGTGCTCAGTACTGCCCGGGCAATGGTTGCCAAGGATCCATACCCCCGGCTGTTGTGAAACATGCCCAATATCCCATCATCAAGAACGCCTTTCATGCTACGGGCTTGTTTGTGTCTTATATCAGGTGTAAAAGATGACTTGTGACAGGGGCTTATCTAGGGACTGATAGGGATCCATGCCTTCATTTCGTTCTGAGCACCGGATGCAATTTCCAAAGATAAGGGTCTCTTTAGTTATAGTACAGTCCGGACACCATTCCCCAAGCATTCCCCATTTGTTGCGTGAGAAGCCATACCTCAAGGGTCCTGCACTGTAGCGCTAGTTGTACTAGACTTCCTGATTGGAGTCCATGAACAAAGGTCCTGCCTCAGTCCCACTATGTGAAGCTGTTCGTATTTGGTTGGACCTTTATATGAAGTCTTCTATTGCAGTCTTTGGGATGTAGACATCCGTGGCTAAGCTGTAAGTAGACAGGCCAGAAATACAAAGGTGCGCAGCAAGGCTCTTACCGGCTGCAGCTTCAGACTTGCTATAGTCAAACCCACATCGTCCGCACTCGCTTGCTGAATCTGAACACCAAGTAGATGCATTTATTCAGCACGCTCCCAGACCTTGGGTTTGTAATGTGGCCCAACCAAGACCTGGGTGAATCCCAAGACTGAAAATCACCATCACCAGCTACGCCAGGGAAAAAGGGTGGGAAGTTCTGGCCTCAGAGTTTAGGGTTTAGGTTTGGGGGGGATTTCTCTTCTTGAGTGGCTTATGGACATTTGGAGCTCATGTGTGGACGTTCACTGTGCTCCAGAACTTAGAAGAGTTTGAAAATGTTGGACTGCCACCATGAAACATGTCCAGTCAGGATGGGTTCCTCAACCAACTCGCCATCCTCAATGCCAGCATAGTATAGATGGAACGAACAACAAAACAATTTTCAACACCAAACTTAGGACCCCCACTCAAAACCCTAAACCCTGAAAACCCGAAATCCCCTAGATTTTAGAGGGCCGGTCATTTTTTGGTGGTAATCTTCAGGCCAAGCGTACGTCAATTTGCAGACTTCTAACTCTGTCGGCTTCTGCTTAAACTTGGTCCCTGTAGGAAGAATGAGGAGAATTATGTGATCATATGAACTATAGTCTAAACTGCATGAAGGGGATTATATCGGGGAGAATTATAGGGTTGCTAAGGGGGGTGCTAGGAGTTTAGACTAGCTCACATTAAGATCTTTTCTGCTGTTATTGAAACCTTTCCTGTTTTCAAGGGTCGTTCAATTCTTTTCTCCTGCGTGCTTTTGCCAGGGGAGGGGGTCCGGAATTCACTGATTAAATTTCTCCCTCAAAGGATATTACAAAGGGTTTAGGGTTCCATGTTATTTGGGGGAAGGCTACATCCCCCAATCCAGAAAGCCTCTTGGAACACTGGTGACATCAAGGTCGGCTGGCAAAAAGTCAGAGGCCAGGGACAGGGTTCCCTTCCTGGAAGAAGGTGAAAGATCGCCAACAGGATTTAGGCTTTAGGGAGAGAGTCTCAGGTACTTGTAGGACCGATCCACATACATGCGTCTATACACGAGGTTTGGCGCCACCGAGCACGAACGAGTTCAACCCTCCTCCTCGTATCTTCCAGAAGTAGTGGAAGTGAGATTCTCTGCTGTAGAGGAGAGACTTCCATACTTGGCTTTGTGGATACGATGCTGTGCTTAGGACTGTCCCTGTATCGTGTTTCGACCTTAGTTGCAGGTCGTTGTATCGCAGCTGGGGGCTTCACAGACTCACAGTAGAGGGTGACTGTCACCGCCCATTCTTCTCTTCATCCTGGACATTCTTCTGCTCCAACCGAATTTCGCAGAAACTTGTGGCAGTTGCCCGTCGGCTTGTCTTTCTGCCCGCACCTTACCGGTGGTTAGTAGGGAATACGGGAATATAATCCTTATACAATCCCTAAATATGACCTTATATAGGCCCTAAATAATTATATAACCCCTATATAGTCCTTGTAGCAGAAATATAGTCACTTATTGCCTACTAACCCTCCAGTAAAGTAGCCTGCCACAGGACTCGGGACCAGCGGCTGGTCGTCAGGAGGAGCTTCCCGTACCACGATTCTGCCCCTTCTGCGGCGGCGAGTCTGGGGCCTGGGAGGTTTTACATGTTTTGACTTACTGGGACTTAGTAGGGAATAAGGGAATATGTATATATATATATATATAGGGTTTAGGTTTCAGGGTAGGGAT
>CAJNIZ010020591.1:28121-52780 GCA_905231905.1 Symbiodinium pilosum | reverse complement strand
GGGTTATAGTTTAATCTTGATTTAGACCTTAGAAGATAGGGACCATACCATGGGGGGGGGAGGGGGGGGGGAGCCCGCCGGGGCGTGACCATATATATCTATTTTGGTTATGTAGGGATTATATAGGGATGATGGAAAAGAAAATGGAAACCACTATAGTATAATAGGGTATGCCCCCAAATATGCCATCCTTGTATAGCCCCACTTTCAATTTCATGTTTCGTTTTCTTTTCCCTTTGGTGCTCCATTATTTGGAGGGTAGTATACCTGAACCCTAGATAGCAGTATCCATGTGATTTTCGATTGTCTTTTCGACTCGATTCTCCATAATTGTGGATAATGTACCCCTAAACCTTATAAGCCAGTTACGTTTCATTTTCCATGTTCTTTTCCAGTTGATTCTCCATTTTTGGGGGCTAATATATCCCTAAACCTGAAACCCTAACACTAAATTTTCCAGTATCCCTATACAACCCCTATACATTCCCATACTCCCTACTGAGACCTATATAACCTGCATATAATCCCTATATAACCCCTTCAAAGGGACCCAGGCTTCTGCATAAGTGTGGATTTGCTATCCCACCCTAAACCCAAAACCCTAAACCCTAACCCTAAACCCTAACCCTAAACTCTAAAACCCTAAACCCCAATATCCAGGGACAGATTTGCAAAGGCCCTGTGGCAGAGTCCTGAGGCCTTCTTCTTCTGAGCGGGCAACAAATCTGTCCCTAGAATATATTGGGATTATATTGGGGTTATGCAGGGATTCTACAGGGATAATGGCAAGGAACATGGATAACACTATGGTATAATAGGGTATGTATTTGGATTAGATAGGGATAATGGAACAGAAAATGGAAGCTAGTACTTAGGGTTATAGGGTTTAAGGTTTAGGGACATATTATCCTCAATCATGGAGAAAAACCCAAAGTCTCATTAGAAATGATGGATCCCCAAATACGTGCACAAGGAAGTAGCCTGGGTGCCCCTCTTTTGAGAAGACCGCCTCACAAAGCCGAGATCTTTGAAGACAGAGCGTTGTAGCTGGCGCGTTCAGTCTACAGCCGATCATGTTTGTGTTTGGTAGCTTCTATCTTGCTCGAGGGGATACATGGAGGGGACCCGAATTTTGAGAATTAGCTAGACCTAAGACTTAGACCCTAAACCCTGTGACCCCAGACAAGAATCGCTACAATCTTGAGACTTGTACAGTTGGAGTCTTGACAGGATCCTAAACCTTAAGCCCCAAATCTTAGAAACCCTAAACCCTAAACCCTAAACCGCGACAGGCCCCCTTAAGTACCCGGCTTCCGGCAGTGAGAGTTGAGGGTTTGCGTTGGGGGCAAGGGATTTCGGTAGTAAGCCTTTGCTGGACGAAGTATGCCACCCATAGGCCAGGTGAGTACGAGATCCAGACAAAAGTTGTACTGCAATTTGGGGTAATATTGGGGTTATATAGGGATAATGGAAAAGAAAATGGAAACTACTATGCTATAATGGGGTATAATATTGGGGGTATAGAGGGCATAAAAAAGAAAATGGAAACTACTATAGTTGGTTATATAGGGTTTAGGGTTTAGGGTTTTGAACCTGCAAAGCCCCCAAATCCTCTTCAGCTGTGACACAGGCACCCCCGAAAACCCCACGTCATTTATTTTGACCCCCAGGGTCTCCCACAAAAATCCCTGCAGCAATCCCTGGAAGATGCGTGTACATACACATATATATATATATACACGCATGTAGAACATCTATACATGTATACATAGTAAAATACAACATGAGACGCCGTGAGCACCTACCTAGACCAGTCGTTGCTTGTTTTTGGGTACCTCGGAATTTGCGTCTTATCATCTCTGGCCCATAGAACTCGGTACCAGAACATAAAAGAAACACGTTTACGGAGGACTAGGTATTATTCGTTGCTACACAGCTGCTTTTCCGATCCTATATAATATCCTCAGCCCTAGACTGGGACAAGGACGAAGCCGGATTTCCGCTTCTGCCAATTCTGCGGGGCCTCCCTGACCTTCAGCACCTCGCCTTGAAAGGGGCGGGTTTTGGGACTTCTGTGGTTTAAGGCTTGTAGGGGCTTAGCTGAGCCCTTGAATGACATTTAGGAAATTTTAGGGGTGGAGCTTAGGACTTCTTATTACTTTCGCCAAAACTATTCTTACTACTATTCCAATTTCTGCTACTATTATTATGACTCTCCTCTGGTGGACCCCCCCAAGCTTTGGTTTACTGGAGAAAGGGGTTGGATTTTTTTCGTATGCAGCGGAAGAACATTTCATATGGCATCAAATGGGGGTTCGGGGGTCCTTAAAATGAGGGTTGTACTATTCACATCCACCTTTGAAGCACGTTGTATTTGACAAATCCCGTGCTGTAGCGACGGTGGCAGGAGTGAAGATTGATAAAACAGCCAAGCTCATCAGCAGCACTAGCATCAGCAGCAGTAGCAGCCGCTGTGGCACAATGTGTCCAGCCGGATTGCCTAAATGGGGATTGTCCGACGTGGAAGATTCTTATGTGCAACGGCAATAGGCTGGCTTCAACGACAATAGGCTGGCTTAGAAAGTTCGCAATGATGTTCTTGAAAGAAATCGGGGATTTTGCGAAAGAAGTATCGTAAGCTATACTTCCTTATACACGCGGTCAAATGCATTTGCCTGACAGTATTCTGCTGAAGGTATCCCCAACACACGCCACGGGAGACGACATGGCTTCTGCGTTCGCGAAAGTAATCAGATTACTAATCAGATTCTGGGTCTTCTGCGGAGAGGTTATCTTGGAGATCAAAGAGTTTTGCATAAGACCCGTATACACTGCCGCCACTCCTTTGCCTCATACACTGCCGCACCCTACAAAGCAGCAGCTGGAGCACATCCAGTAAGGAGTCTACCTGCTGCCGGCTTCTCAAACGAAACCCGAAACCCAATGGGCCCATGTAGCTATATAGTATACACCTGGGCTGTAAAGTAGATATATGGAACCCGTTTTGGGCCCTAAGTATATGTTTTATAGCTACGTGGACGTTTTGGGAAACTACAAACGACCAAGGTAAGCCACCGTGACGGTTCGGTCCTCAGGGTTTTGGGTTTTGGGTTGGACCAGACGGGATTTGTACCCTACTTGAGAGTTGTATTTCCACTTCATGCATTTCTTTCGGATGAGGCCCTAGGTCCTGGGTGTCTTGCAGTTGGGGCTTGGCAGCAGAACTTGCTAGCGCAGATCATGCCTTTTACTGTTCTCACCTCCCTTTTCTCATTGTTGGCAGCAGATGTGTCATTCCAGTCACCTTCTCACCTTCCCGTCAGGGACTGCAACGGCCTGAACTGTAAACTTACAGGTTTTGAAATTCCAGTCTTCGCAAAGGAATGATCTGGATAGCTGTAACTACCTGACGCGAGCCCATAAAGCGCTCCGTTGCTGCCGAGCCCGGGGGCTGATGTGTGTAATTATTGAGGGAGTTGACGGCAGAGGTAGATAGATATGTGGGTCAAAACAATCGCTTTTGATTCTCGGCCAAACTGGCATCCTTGTACTAAGGAACGCCAACAAGTTTGCCAGAACTTTAAGAGACCCTGCTCGTCTTTATACCGCCTTTACCATTTTGGGAACCTGAAATCCGACGCCCGCCAAACGTTAGGCCTTCAGGTAGCCTGCTTGGCGAAGGCAGCGGTGAGTGCTTCTTACTCATGTGGCTCTTGCGGTTCCTTTTCTGAGTGTAGGAAGACCTGCTACTTCTGTGCTACTAGCAGGGAAGACGGCAAATGTGTGAATAACCAGTTGCTTGGGCTCGTTTTGTTTTGGACTGCTGGTGCCAATAAGCTTCTGTTGTCGGATGAGCTGTAGTCTACAGTCCTTAAAGGGGGTTGTATAGGGGATTAAATAGGGGAGCATAATAGGGGCTATCAAGGGGATGCTGAGAGCTCAAACTACTAGTGTTCCTCGCGGCCATCTAAACTGGCATTTTGAGAAAACCCGTGGCGTTGGTATTTCAGCATAGCTTGCGTTGATCAATATGATGCATTGCCACAATCTGGAACCAGGAGTATTTTTTAGCACCACAACGGATCCAGGTTTGTTTAGTCTTTTCAATGACGATTAAACTCTCAGAGTCCTGAACTTCTGTTGGCCGGATCCGGCGGTTGAATTGCTGCTGGTTTAAGACTAGCCCTTCTCAAGGGAATAAACCAGAATGTGCCCTGGAGAGCTTGACCCACCGAGTCCCCTTGTTCTGTTTGCGCACATGAGCAAGATTCGGGTGTTTTGACAGTGATGAGGACCTGTGGACAACTGGCCTGCACAGGGTTGACACAGCTGTTGATTCTGACCAAACACTGGATAAAAGGCTCTGCACGCCAGCAATGCCTTTTCTGGTCAGATCGCAATCAAGTAGTTTAGTAATTGCACAGACCACACAGGAAAGAGTAGTAGCACGTGTAGTTGCATTGTAAAAAACGAGTCACGCTGAAGGTTATGAGAGATCTACAAAACTGTAGTTGCTGTGCACAAAGGGCTTCTGAAACACACTGTTGATGGAGGAAATCTTGCACCACCCTTAGTCCCATAACTCCCAGGAATTACAGTATTCAAGGGGCCCTAACTGGTGCAAGATTTCCTCCATCAACAGTATAATGCAAAGGTTTCTGCGGCTCGAATTCGGACCGGAGCTGCGCAAACACCACCTGAACGAAATGTTGGAGTCTTCATGGCTGACGCCGTTATGCCAAATTCCTTCTGGGGTCCTGACCCATCAGGCACGTAGAAGCGCTGCAAGCCACGAATCTCGATCCTCTATCCGAAGAGGGTTTCAAGCAATCTCTTACAACAAATCCTCAAAGCAAAAAGCAAGGCCCTTATCCCTAAGCTCTGCACCCTGAAGGTTGATCTGCTATTTATACCCCTCTGGCTTTGTCGAAACGAGTTACTTGAGGGACCAGAGAAGTCGGGGCAGGGCGGATTTCAGTTACGAGCCCGAACGCAATTGCGATATTTAGCTTGTCAACTTCTTATCAGTCAGCCGGACTATAAATCCTGTTCTGGTGCTCATGATGGGGCCCAAATTGCAAGCTCAACGACTTCTTACCCAAAATCGAAAGGCCAGTGACATGGTAGCAATCGCAGCAGCAACAGTCAGTCGGATACAAGAGTCATCATCATTACCACAATTACCGGACCCAAACCAAGTGCCCTAAGCCGCAAACTCACCCCTATTCATAAACCACAGAAGCCCTCGCGCCAAAACTTGCCCTCTACAATCCCTATATTACCCTACATAATCCCTAGATTACCTTATATAATCCCTACGTATATTACCCTATATATCCCTATAGAATCCCTATATTACCCATATAGCACAGAAGTTCTGATGCCATGGCGGAAGCACTGCATGCCGCCATCCTCGGAGGGGGCACCCCGCAGCGCGTCGCTTCTGAGGCTGCAATGAGGTCTAGAATATTGGGTTTTTTTGGGTTTATATAGGGATAATGGAAAAGAAAATGGAAACTACTGTTTAGGGCTTAGGTTCAGTGATAACAGTTGAATGTGCGGTCGTCTCGGCGCAAGGTTTATAAGATTTGGCGCTGAACTGGGGGCAGTTCTATTTTAGGGTTGGGGTTTAAGCGCTGGAGTTGCATGGTGTGATGCCTTGATTCAGGGCTTAATGGCTAAAGTTCGTAGAGCTTTAGGATTGGAGTCAGGATTTGAGTCCAAGGCTTGTGGACGTTAACCTGACTTTCATGTCGCCTGAGAACTTTGCGGGATTATGTTAGACTTTGCTGAAAGCTCTCGACTGCATGAGGGACTTCCATATTCAGGGTGCTTTGTTGCCTCGAGTAGTGCCCAAACGCCCGGTAGGCAACGCTAACATGATTGTTGTATTGTTGGTGGTATCGTATTTTAAATGCCAACAACAAGGCTAAACATGTTGTCATGAGAAAGAAGTAGCAGTAGTACACTTACTGCTGGTACTGCTGTGTATACATTATCACCTTGATGTGATGATTCGTGCTGCGAGAACTTCCAACCACGTTGCTCTAGCATGCTGATGCTGATAGCTGGCACAAGTATACGAGATTCATGTTGCTGGTGTTACCAATTATGAAGTGCCACTCACTGTTGTTAATGGTTAGTCTGACTTCATCTGATCTTCACTGGGGAGGGTTTTTGGTCTGACAGGGAGGGTTCAGGCTAGGTAAATTTACGGCAACACAAACAGCATAAGCTGTCGTCCACTCTACATTCCATAAGCTGGCTGGCTTGGCTTTCAAGGGCCGAAGGAAGATTTTCCCAGCAAAGGAAGATTGTCCAGCAAGGTCGTGCCAAGAAAGCCAGTGATGTTGGGCATTCTTTTTAGTGGGAAGCATTCAATGTTGCATCCTCTCTAATCTTGGGCCTGCGCACCCTAACGCTTGGGGGATCAGATGATTTGAAGTAGACGTCCTCTTTGGCGCTCCCTAGGCTCTGGGCCTCTGGCGATGGATTAAAAGAGATGACCTCGATTTTGTGCTAGGACCCAAAAGCAAAACACGTTAAAGTGTGTCTCCACACACTAGCCTCAAGCTACTCGGGCGGCCGCCGGAATGCGTCAAAGAAGGGTGCTTCATGAAGGGAGGTGCAGAACTGAAGATGTTACTTGGCTCCAGGTCCAGGTCAGATTTCAGTCAGGCTGTGCGTGGCTGAGGTAGAGGTGTCACAGAATTCTTCAGGCAATTCGATTGTTTTTGAGAAGCGAGGATGGATATGCTTCACGTCAAGAGTACGCTGCCCTATAGAAGACCATGGAATCTCAGACTGCGCTCTATGGTCTTGCAGGGGGGTTTATGCGGGAGTGCATGCTTGTATGAGTGATGGACGAAATCCTACCATGATCGCTGAAGGGGTGTTGCAGAATCCTTCTTCGCCTCTTACTGACTACCTAGCGCTCCTTCCCACAGTCTTCCGGAGGTAAGGTCTCCGCATCTGAATCTTGAATCTTGACTTCTCAACCTTCACCTTGAACCCTACATCCGGTACTTCCAGCTTAGACCTTCAAGCCTCAACCTGAACCTCAAACCGTGGGCCCAGAGCGTTAAGCCCCAAACCTGGAACCTTCAACTCCAAACCTAGAGCCCCAAACCCCAAACCCTTAACATGTGACCTTATGGCCCAAACCTAGGGCTTTGGACGCTAGAGCCTTTGTATCCTTTTGCCTAGGAGTTGGCGCTGCAAACCGATCCCAGCGCTTGCCGCCTTTGGCGCAAGCAGGATTCAGAGCAGATTAGATTTGGGAGTGTGGCTATCTTTTTTAAGGGTTCATGGGAACATCTTGGGGACATGATATATATATATATACATATATGTATGAGGCCTAGGGATTTGAATTTACATGGCTTGCTGTAGCAGCACCTTTGGTGCCTCATGTTCATTGTAAGGGCATGTTCATGCAGGGCTTTGTGCGCAGGAGCCGTTTCATAAAAGGTGCAGGACCTGACACAGAATAGAGGCACAAGTGTCTTGAAGCATAGAGCGATACAAATGAAGGGCTCAGGATTTATGGGTTCCGGTGGCTTTGGGCTTAACTTTGGGATCTCTGTCGTTGCATATGCCAAAACATGAGGTGAGGTCGGCAGGTCAGTGGACTTCTGGTTGAGGAGGTGTTGGATCAATGTCAGCTTTCAAGCTTTGTATATTCCTCAGCTCCTGCGAAATATCGCCCCGTTAATGGTAACTAGGAAGCATTGGGCGACTGACTGAACTTTCCAAACTAACCCTCAGGTTTTATGGGCCTTTGGCGCCATAGTTCTCGTTTCCTTAATGGGTGGAGCAGGTGGCGACAAGAACATCTGCAGGGGCCGGTCCAAAATCCTGAGCCCTTATTCCTGCAGACTGCAATCTAAATTTGAGGCAAGGTGACTCAAGCCTGGTAAGCCATTCCTGCCCCCTACACTTAAGACAGTGTTCCGCATGCTTCCCTAAGCCCCGTGCTGGATCTCCATAAAAGTATCATTGAAAGAACTCTGTTCAATTCACACAGCCTTGCAGTGTTCTCGCAGCCTGCAACGCCGTTTGATCCCAGGCTCCAGTATTGACCCGAGAACTGGCGAGCTCCTCGTCTCTGCTGGCCAGGGTTGAGCAACAGCTCACTCTCGCGATATTTTGTAGCCCCAACCCTGAGGAAGCTCCCAGGGGAGGGACACCTTGCGGGATGATATACGACTTGGCAGGATGTTTTCTTTCAGCTTGTGCAATGAGATGTTGATGTGGATTCGACCCTGGAGCTGGGTCATTGTTGAATACACTTTTGATTTTGCATGACTCCAAAACCTACTACGGAACATGTAGCCAACATGCTTAATGTTATCCCGATAAGCCGATCAGGGACCATTGAGGGTCATCAATGGCCATGAATGACGCTAGGTGATGAACTTGAACATCTCGCGCCATTCTGAATTTCTCTGATAGTTCGTGGACTTGTCATTTTCAAAAAGCCTTCAAATGATGGCGTGTGAGAGGGCACTAGTGCCCACTCTATGGATGGCCTTCGCCAGTTGGAGGACCCACGATACAAGGATTATTCCATTGAGTAGGCGGAGACTTGCGTGCGGGGAATGGCACCTTGGAGCCTAATGTGAGCATTGTTATGAGAAAAGCCTCCTGCGTGTAGAGCTCCGGGTGAACCAGTCAAAAAAAAGGTCTGAGAAATGGGGATCGCCATACAACACTCCAAGGCTTGAGCTCAGCAAAGTAACAAAGGCAGAACTCAAGAACGTTTTTGATTCAAATCGCAATGGAGGCCAAAATATGCGCTGGGTTGGCTTGGTTCAGAAAAGTGATAGAGGCTCAACTTCAGAATGCTTTTTAATGTAAATAGAAATGATTAAAGATTATCGCTGGCCAGGGGAGCTTTATTGTTGCCGCCTCTCATGTCCCAAGCGCGGGCCGAAGGTCACCGAAACACGAATCATCACGCGCCTTCTCATGTAGTTTTTGTGCTTGCCCTCGGCGTCAAACCCGCACCCAGTTATAACTATATACCTTGACAGAGCGTTGATTCTAACATGTATTCAATGCCTTGGTGGCGTCGTGTCAAGCAATATCTGTACCCCTACCGCACCTCAAAGTGAGGCTTGATGCATCAGGGTCAAATGGAGGTTTGGGCTTGCAGTTCCGGACTGTTAATGGGCGTCTCGCAAGATTCGCTAACATTGTCCGCTACTTGCCCCCCAAATTCCCCCAAGATGCTGCAGGCCTCATCAAACTAGATGAAACTGACTCGTACAAGTGAGAAGCCCCTATGCTTTAATCAGAGCTTGGTCCTTCACTGGTTCATGCAGGCTGAAGTGCAACGAGTTTTCGCAGAACGCATTTTTCCCTCCAGCGCTACAATGGCCTTGAAGCAAACATGAACTCCTGTCCCAGTATCTCATTCATCCAAACGAAGAAAGTCTCTGCTTTATGTTTGCAAGCCTACGGGCTCGACTGATTTGTGCTACTAGGGCTGGCTTGATATCCACGTCCGACAGAGAGCCAGGTAAATTCACAGAAAGGTATTCAAACATCGATGCAACGTTGAAAATGTTTCTTTCGCACATCCCTGAAATTTTATGCTCCTTCAAACTTTCTCTCGGATACAATTTCCGATCTGGTGGCCCTCCTGAAAGCACTTTTATTATGAGGGAGGGCTTACTCGTCTGCATGAGACAAGAGTACATGCTATGCGCTGAACTCTGGTGCGGTTTGCATGATCTTCCAGCGAACAACACTTGTTGCAACCTCGTGGATGTGTTTGTGAATGCGAAAGCTGTTGGCTAACGGCCGATCATGGATGATCTGTTGCACAGTGAGCGCATGTATTGTGTTCTTCACTGAGTATTGGCCAGTATTGCGGGTGTCTTTCACATGCGCAGAGCATTCGCTGAATTGATGGTTACCGGACGCAGGCAGAGGATCAACAGCGGCTTGTGGGGTCACTCTCGTTCGTGTCGACATCGGTTTGCAACCGATCAACTTGAGAGTCGCGAGCCTGGATATGAAAATTTCGCGTTCGCAACAACCTTGCGCGCGAATTCAGTCCAAACCCATTTGCGTCTAGATACCTTGGTTATGTCGACAGCCGTCAGAAGGTTAGAATCAGCTGCGGTCGTCAGTCAACAGCTTTTATAGCATAACACGCAACGTGCAAACGTTAGGCTCGAACCTGCAAGCTGGGGGTCTAGGTTGATTTGACTTTAAGCTTATGTGTTGTATTTTTGCCTCGTGCTTCGAGAACCTGACTCACGCCCTGCAGATTAGTTGGATCAGACGTAAGCTCGCCAGCAACTTCGGCGCATTCGATTCGCGCATGATCTAAGCTTTCACGTAGATTAACTGACCTGTGCGAGCTTCTGGCGCCTGTGGCTGCCAAGACAGCTGCGCAGGGCGGAGGGTTTGCACGTGACATGCTTTGCATCTTTAGAACACTGTCGCTGTCTTGTCGGGGAAAAGTGTCAGCGGGAGGGTATCGCTGGATATGGCAATTGAGCTGCATTGGCTGATGGTTATCCGCACGCTTCCATTCAGTTTTCCTGCCCAAACAGGCAGATCCCTCCCAACCCCCGCGCTTTCTCTGTGCTGCAACGCCTGGAGGGAATTGCTGCGAAACATGGGTTTCTATGAAGTGAATCCGTACTCCCATGACACATGCAGCAGACCACGCCACATCGAGTTCAGAAGGCCATGGGAAGCTTCGTCCGTGGATCTTGCCAAACGCAAAAAGATCAGCCCAGGAACGCTCTTCACCTGGCTGCGCGCCTGGGACAGGCCACATGGTTTTTGGTTTCGGTTTTTAAAATCATGCATTGGGTGCTGGATGTGAATGTAGGGCTTACATGCTGCTTTGTGACGTGCTTCAAAGCGGCAGCCGATTCCAATATGAATTTCCATCTTGATTGGTGTGTGTCTGGGTTTAGTCTCCCTTTGCTTGGTGGCGTTTGCTTGTCAACCATTCTTTGTGTCAGTATGTCTCATGTTCACCTCAGCAGTAGCATTAACATGAGCGGAAGGCCATGGCCCGTCAATGGTGATATCTCCAGGTCTTGATTGATTGCCGGCCCCAGGAGTAGTTTGGGCCCTCAACAAAATATGCGGCATTTATAACAATAAACTAAGATGAACATGCTTTTGCTCTAGCTAGCTAGGCCTTGATCGCTGCAGAGGTGTGACCATTTTCTCACATGCACGCATCTGGTGCGCTTACATGGTTGAGGGAAGACATTGGTTAATGCAGGAGACGTGGCTTTGCCACGCCCATCCGAAATCCAGGCTTATCCCCGGAGCTGTTTAGTTAGCCGGATTTTTGCCCATGCACATACTCAAGTAGCACCGCTCGCCAGCGTTTACTGTTACTAATAGAAGGACACGGGACAGCGACCATGGAGGCTTGTTAATGAGGACCGCATATTTCGTTTGAACATGCGGACTTCTAATTTTCGAAAGCTCCCCTGCCACCAACCATTGGGAGCCTCATGCGTGACAGCTCTTGGACTCTGCAATATTCCGTACTGCGATTTGGACTGGACTTTCATTTCACAGCAAGGTTTCAAGATTTCGGAGCAGAGATTGGCATTAATGTGTTCTAGGACTGTTTCTTACCTTCGGACACAAGAGAGGTGCCTTCACATGTTCACGAGCAGTACATCTTGAAACGAGGTATGTCCTTTCAAATCGCGGAATGTTCGGGAGCTGGTTATCTCCCAGCTCCATTGAGCGGGTCATATTGTGTGCCCGGGAGGGAGCCGTGTAAACTCAAGCACTGAGAGCCCAAGTCTAGGCTCTTGCCTTTGTCAATTCGTGCGGATGCACGGATTGATCAAACCCCAATATGACCCACAATCCTACTTTGTCACATCAATTGCGTGGGGTTTGAGTCTTGACACCACCGCCTTCGGCAATCCCAGCACGTTGGCATGCTTTTAGTGAAGGAACCCTTGCAGCCTGGGCTCTAGGGGTTTGAGAGTTCAGGGTCCATTGTGGTTTGTACGACAGCTGCTTGACTGTTACTTACTACTGCTGTAAGGTTGGTTTCTTCTTGCTCTTTTTACCACAGGTTGCAGAAGTATCAATCGCATGGGAATGCGGCCATGTTGGGGTGCTCTGAGTTCCATAAATTCAGGCATCGACCCGTAGTCTGTAGGACATCCTTACGGCTCAAAACAACGTTCTTGGGTCTTGGGCTTGGGAATTTTGTGGGAACCTGGGTGTGGCGATTGGGTAACTTAAACGGTTTGATGCGGGTGGAGAGCTGACGTTTCAGGCAAAGGCGTGGATTGCAGAGGAGCAACGCATGAGGACTCCATTCCTCAATCAGCACGTATAGAGGCTGCTTCCAGAATCATGTGTGCTGCTCACTCTGACTGAACAAGGCTTCATTTGGTGAACTTAAGACCTGGCACCCTGCTTCTATTGCCCTACAAACCCCATTAACTCCAGAGCCTCCTCCTCAAAGCTACACAGGTAGGCACAGTTCGTCGCCTTCTACGCTGTGCAGCCCCGGTGAGCACACCTGCGTAAGGGCCCCAAAGCTTCCTGTTGGGGAAGTTTTCCTAGGATTTTCCCGGGCCTGATTTAGGGTTGTGGTGTTAAGATATGAGATTGTAGGCGTGGGACGTTCACAGCTTCGGGGTGAGTTGATGGCGTTTGAGGTTCTGTTCATGGATTCCATTTTAGGGCCGGGTGGGGGAAGCATTTTCCCATAATGCTTACAATATCTTACAATAAGTAGAGGGATGGCCTGAAATGACAGGGTCGTAAGCAGCATCATAAGCGCGTTCGGAGCCAAGCGTATAACATGTCGGTGTATCCAAGGAGGAATTTTCTGCTTTTTTTCTTGAGTATTCTTTACAAACCCCTGTCACAGACACCAGCTGGTTAGTAGTTCATTTTGGCAGGTCTGGGCCTGTCAGAGAGAGATCATCCTCTCTCATAAAGTCCTGCCGTGCAAGCGTGTGACAGAGATATCCTGCTAACGCAGGCGTGGCGCAAGGCAGGACCAAGGAGCACTTCTGGGAAAAGGAATGTTGGACAAACCCTAAATTCACGAACCCTGCCCCTCTGAGAACCCAGGCTAAACGGCTCGCGTGTGACACCTTTACACCTTGCGGCGGCCCAGGGCCATCAGCAGGTGGCCCAGGCCCATGGTTTTGGAGTTTTGGGTGTCGACGTTTTCAGTTCGGAAGTCCAAGGCTTCTTGGTTAGAGAGGGGGTTTGGGGGTTTCAGGTTTGGGGTTTGGGTGGGGGAGAGGGAGGAGTGGTTTAGGGTGGAGGGCATGAGGGGTGGGGTTTAGGGTTTGAGTTTAGTCCTTTGCTATGGGGTTGAGGGATAAAGGGGTTTCTTGATGCCTGCGTGGCTTGCTTAAGGCTTGGGGTGAAGGAGTTAATGTTAAGGGTTTCGGGGTTTCTTACTGCGGCGAACCTTGTGCCTAACGTGGCCCCGAAGGTAAGGTTGGTGCTGCGCGATTTCTCGGGCTTTCAAGGTGGAAACGTTCAAACCACAACAGTATTAGAACCGCTTTTAGAAACTCTGCATGTTCATTCACTTGGCTGGTGTTGAGGTGGTTTAATGCAGTTTGCAAGGTCGCGATGGGTTCAGAGGATGTGTCAGGGCTGCCTCAGGCGTCAAGGCCTTGGGGGGCGGCTTAAGAAAAACCTCTTGTTAACAAACTCGAGTCAGTTTAATGGCGAGGAGTAATACGTCGTTGCAGAGCGGGTCTTCCTGCATTAGCGATGTTCAGGCCACGGGTTTGACAGGCCTTAGATTGAAAAATGCTTCCGATGCTTCCAGAAGCTTCCGAGGTTAAGGTGTGTGCGCTTGTGATTGTGGTTTTAGTTTGAGTATCGATCGCCTTTCACATTTTAGTAAGAGGTGTCTCAGAAGACTGGATAAGGATCTACGGTGCTACACGGGCCCCTACACAGGCTAGAAAGGTTCTTCGGTTGAGACATTAAAGTTGAGGGCTGCAAATTATTGACGACCGAAAGTGGTATTGTGTCTCCCCCCCTCGCATACTACCACCATTCACCATCTCCAAGAATTAAGAATGATGCGGGTTCTTCTCTAAATTCATGTCCCCTGTGTACACCCCCCGAGTCACAAATTGTAAGGACACACCTGTTGAGGTCCTTCTCGAGGCAGGCGCAAACCCTTTGGCCACTGACAGCCAGGGTCTGGTGCCTGCACGACACGAGGCTTCAAGATTCAAGCGGGGTGGGGGGGGTGATAGATGTTTATAGAAGCTGTTGCGTTTCAGTGTGATGTTTGCTATAGAGAGGCGAAGAATGCTTACATCAAGCTTCGAGCTTCTGATGCGGGAACCGCAGTATTCTTGACTGCTTCTGGTCTTTGTTGGCCCACAGGTTTTGCGGCGCTGGAAGCGTATGCGGGCTTTCATGATTCAGCATCAAGGGGCAATGTACTTGTAGCAAATTGCAACAGCTCTTGATCCTATATAATCATAGCCCATGGCTAGGAGTTGTTTTGACTACACAGTCGTGCCGATATGTATTTACCTAAATCAGGTGAGAGGGAGGCAGCTCCTAAGCTTTTAAAACATCCTCCTGAAGTGCTTATCAGCTCTGCTAACTTTCAAATAGCCTCCTGTGCTTCCCGCCTAGCTTTCCCGAAAAAAAAAAGAGGTGATACAGTAACCTGAGTGCTTGCCAGCAAGATTCCAATACCTTGCAAACAACAAGCGCCAGTGAGTCACTGCAGCATCCGACAGCTCGAACCTGCCTTTTGTCTTATTTTGCTGGCATAGTATATACCTAAACCCAAAAGTATGCAAAACAGTGGCCCTAAACCCATAATAACAGCCATGAAGGCCATTATCTTACATACCTTTGGGGTCGAGGTACTACTTAAAAAGATTATCCCAATAGTGGCACAATACTCTGCCTGACGTGGCATGCTACCCGCTCCTGAAATAGCCTGAAATTTGAAAAACATGCCCCCTGTTCTATGTAGCCTTAGACAGAGACCGGTCGTTGTTCGAACCCACCCATACCTTCTTTTTACTCTAAAACCCCAACCCTAAACTACCCTTCAATTCTTAAACCCTGAAACCCTAAACCCTTAAAGCCCTAAACCCTCACACCCTCAAACCCGAAATCCTAAACCCTTACAAACCATTAAGCAGATTCTGACATGCTGAGGATACGCCGAGGCTAACGGCCACCAAGCCCTCGCTGAGCGCCTCTTGGATCGGCGTCTTTGGAGAGTTTTCATGGAGACGTAGTAAGTAGTATGCCAGAAATGGAGAATCAAATGGAAAGAAATCGTCAAAATGCCATGGAAACTGAGATAGTCCGGACAACTTTTGCAGCTTTAGCGGTTTAAAGTGCATGCAGGATTGTTGGATCGAAGGGCTTTGGGTTCGCAAAGCTCAGCGCCTGAAGGATTTGTCTTTGAAGGTATGTGAGAACCTGCAAGGCTCATAGCTCAGGACTTAAGAGGGCTTGATGCTTCTAGCGTACCGGGCTTTGGTTTGGGCTTGGACTGTGTACGGGTCTTGGGTTTCCCGATTTTTGCTGTGCGGTGGTTTTGAAATCAAGGTTCACGCATATAGATAGCTCCCTATATCTATACACGTAAGTACATACCTACATATGTTATACTTGGCCAAAGCAGCTCATTCTATTGCAGAGCACGCATACACTTCTGGCCGTAAGGCACTCCATAGGTGTTGGAGGTGCTTCGGGGATGGAGGCAGTGGTGGAGAATTGATAGTCCCAAGTTTCCAGAGGGAAGTATCGCTTGCGAACTGCCCCCACGCATTAAGAGCTGGAGAATATTCATAAGATAAATAGCCCTTAAGATGCCCCCTGTTATAGACTGTTAATGGGTGGGGGCAGGACCCAAAATATCGCACACTCCACGATTGAAAGCAGGGCACCTCCAGATTTGTCGTTGCTGAGCCGCGCATTTGAGGGTTTAGGGCTTAGGGTCACAGACTAATATGCTCCCCGAGGCATCACTAGGGTTTAGGGTTTATGAGGATTCTCCCGAAGCCTTTCCAGTCGTTGAACCCCTGTTTATTCTCCCTGCAGACTTGCTGTCAATAGTTAAAGCAAACATTGCAGTTGAGCTGGTGCGCCAGACGGGAAAACATCCGGAAGCTGAACATACAGGCTGAAGGACAAGAATTTTGAAGCTTCTGCAAGCTTGACGAATTGGAGATCTGGGGCTGATGGGTGGGAGGGTTGGAGGATGTTGGAGGTCTGTGGGTGGTGTCAATTTTTCCACAATCCAAACCCAGCAGCTCCAATCACAGAGGTTTGGACGAAGAGCGTCGAAACGCTGGCGACTTCGAACTAGCGGCGCACTGCCCGGGCGAGAGTGCTGTGTTTTCGGGTGTTAACTGCTGGCTTGCTGTTTTGGGTCTAACCTTTGAGGTTCGTAGCAGGGCTTTTTGGTGAGGTTGGCCCGTGGGAGGCTTCACGCAGAGGTGCCACAAAACCTTTGTGCTCTCAGCCATATGTATCTCTTGACGTATTTACTGTGGCTTTGTAGGCAGGCCTGCGATAGAAAGCATAGCTGAAGACACAGAATGGAATGCTCTGGGCTGCCGCGAGCCTGACACGCATAAAATGTAAGCATGGCTTGAGGCCGTTCGCCTTCAGCGGCATCATGTTTGAAATTTGCTGCTCTTGGCGTGATCCCAAACACAGTTTATCACAGCTGTGCCTCAGAAAGATTGCAGAGTGGCAATTTTACCTTGAGGTCGCCTAAGGTACATGAGACATTCATGTTAACGAAAGAAGCAGAAGTTCTATCAGATGCTCTGTTCCTCATCCGTTCAAAGGCACTTGCAGAGGAAGCTGACACACTAAAGATAATTCTGTGGCTTCGCAAAATGCTTTCGCCAATCATGTCATTCCAGCGATAAGACGTTGCAGCTGCTGAGTAGTTTCGGGGACTGTGCGTTTGGGACTGCGCGTTTTCTTGAGGGCTCGATATGGTCAGCTTAAGCCTGGGATTTTGCTAGGGTAGTTTGAGTATCCCTTATCCGGACTGGGCCCCTAGTAAACGAATGTCATTGCCGAAATTTAAGGCGTAGTGGCTGCAGTGATTGCTGTCATCCCTGGTACAATTCATCCCAGCCACGCTGAGGGCCCACTACCGTGGATCCTAATTTCTGAGTGCCCTTGAATCCCTAAAGCTCCTCAGTTTGACAATTAATAACAACCCACCCCCAAGCCTTGAACCGAAACGACAAAGCCCAATACTTGCACCTGATACTGCAAGCTATTCTACAGTAGTGCATGGGTCTCGAGCAGCACTGGTCGTTTGGCTGTCGGCCACTTCGTCATAAGCCCTGAGTCATCCCAAGCCCCAAAACCCCTAAAACCCTCGAAAACCCCTAAACCCCTAAAACCCCTAAAACCCCCTAAACCCCCTAAGCCCAAAACTTTAACCGGGCCCCAACCGTGAACCTTCTCTCTCCATCAGAGTCCTGAGGACTTGGGGAGGCTGGCCAGCAAAGGCTTAACTGAAGCTGCGGATAGCGCCCTTGCTGTCCACAGACGTTTCCAGGGGTTTCGGGTTTAGGATGTAGGGGCTTGCTATCCACAGACGTTCCCAGGGTTCTGTAGTCTTCTAAGGAATTGTTTTAAGTTTTTGTTATGCTAGAGCCATTTTCAAATATTAGAATTTTTTAGGTCTAAGGAGACTACAGGGTTTAGGATGTAGGGGCTTCAGGGCTCAGGGTTTGGGATTTGGGGTGTTAGGGTTCATAAGGGCTGTAGGCCGTTCACGGAGGCCGGACTCTGCGAGATGGTGAGATTTAGATGCTGTGGGTATTCTCTGGGTGCTTGAGGGATGGCATGTACCCTTTGAGGTCAGAGGGTGTATGCCGGGTCGACTGAGCTGGGCTTATATCTTGCTTTTGAGGTGCTGGGTTCCAAGAATGCGAGTGATTTACAAGCCAGCATCTTCAGACTGCTGGCAGGATTCCATTTGAGGTTCGCAGGTTGGGAACCATGAAACAGCGGTTCTGTTATCTGCAATGATCCCAAGATGGGTCACTGAGGTTTGGAACATCTCACGGTGTGAACATTGGAGTCATGGTTTCAAGGTCTATGCAAGAGACTGCTGCTTCCTCATCCTGCTTGATGCAGGCAAGCCAGGGACCAGCGGACTATGTACACTGGCATGCCTCTCACTAAGTTCTTGGGCTTACCGCGGCCCTTGACTGGGGTCCTCAAGTGTTCAAGTTGTGGGTGTCCTCGCTCCGCCGCTAATATAGCTTCTGCTAGCTTGGTGCTGGCGCATCTCAGCCAATCGTGAGAGCCAGCCACTTCCTGTCGCCCGAGCACCCACCATCCATGTTCCCCACGTTGAATCAAAGGCATTTCATCCGCATTTGCTGGTCTTCGCCTGCAGCTTGGAGGAATTAGAGTGTGTTCGTGCAAACCAGCAGAGCAGGGTAGTCAGGGTGTGTCCAGAGTTCTATGTCAAGTCTGTAAGATCGTGCGGCTCTCGAAGCGAAATGATTTAAGATACGCTGGATTTTGGAATGACTGTGTTGACAACCTCGAAGCCGAGTGGGAGGCTTTACTGCTAAGGCGAGCGTAGGCAGCCGTAGCTTGAGCTCAGAAGCCAGAGCTCCATGCCAAGGCAATCCTATCCCCATGTCTACCACCTTCATCAGTATGACCGATACTGCATGGTATTGCAGTAACAAAAGTGCTTGCTTCCGCCGTCATTAGATGCTGGCTGCTGGCAAACGTTGAACAGACTCTACCCAAAGATATGGATAGAGAATGCTCCGCATGGTGAACGGGGGTCGTTCCATATTGCTGTGAGGTGACTCAATGACGAGCAGGGATCCTTGGTAATGTCCAACCTCGTCAGAGAACATGCTCAGGGGACGTTATATTAAACCCTATATAACCTCGTATAGTAGTTTGCATGTTTTTTCCATTGTCCCTATATAATCCTAATTTACCGTCAGAGAAGATGCTTAAGGGATGAGTTCTCCTTCCTTGGCTTTCTTTTAGCTTTGATGTGTTGATCGGATACATGGGCTGGTGGCTCGTCGCCATGGTGTGGGGAATAGCAGCCTGAAAAGCCTTCAACTCAAATAAAACCCCCTGCTCATACGTACACCGTTTACACATAACATATATTATTTGTAAACCTATATATATATATGAACCTATATATATATCTCTCTCTCTCTCTCTCTCTCTCTCTCTCTCTCTACCTACTTAGATACATATCTACCTACCTATATGTATATATATATATAGATATCTATATCTATACCCCCCGCCCTTTGCCTCAAATAGCAAAGATTCTTAGGAATGTCTTCGGAGACCCTGAGCAGAGGAAGCCCCGACCGCAGGCTGGGCATAAGTTGGTAGAGACACCACTTTTCCAGGGATGGGTTATATAGGGCTATATGGGGGTTATAGAGGGTTATATAGGGGTTGTATAGGGTTATATTGGGGCTATATAGGGATAATGGAAAATACAATGGAAGCTACTATTTAGGGTATAGGGTTTAGGGGCCATTACTTACTGGTGGTCAGTGGGGAATACGGAATAAGGGACCACATTACATGGGGTGATATAGGGAATGTAGGGGTTATGGAAGGAGTGTATTCTATTAGTCCCTCTTAACCACCAGTAGGATTAGCGCAAGGCTTTGTATCGATTTACTGACCTGTAGCAAGTGTATAGTCCCAGTGAAGTAGATAGCATATTCTATCTACTAAAGGGGGACTGTAGGTCTTTGTCAGCCACCTTCCCGTTTCACCGCTCACGGCAATTACATTGCCAAGATAGGATGAAACCCATGTATTGTGGAGATATTTGGGATGTATTGGGGCTATATTGGGGTCATATTGGGGTTATATTGGGGTTATATTGCGGATATATCGGGGATACATCGGGGTTATATTGGGGTTATATCGGGGATATATTCGGTATGTGCTGGGGATATGTTGGGAATATATTGGGGGTTTACTAGGTTATATTGGGGTTATATTGGGGTCCCTTGCCAACACACTCGGTTGGGACCTTCGCCTTTTTCTCGTTTTTTGGTAGACATGAAGAGACAGCCTCGCCCCATCTACCTTCTGCTGCATCTTTGACTTCAGACAGACACCCGTTCTGGATGTTCCACACACCCTAAATCTCTGCAAGCATACATATATATGTGTATATATATATATCCACAGGTGTGTGGACATTGTGTACATATTCCGAAAGCCAGGAGCCTCAATGTCATCATACCAAGGCAGCTTATAGCGAGGCCTGTTGTCGCACCATATGCATGTAACAAGACAGAATTTCTCTTGTCAACGTTTCTACAGACGTAATGCGCGCTTTTCGCAGGACACGGCGCCGTTTCCAAAACAGCAGCCTGCGCGCGGAGCTGCGGCTGCCCCGCAGCCAGCCCCACAGCCAACGCCACAGCAGCCAACGCCTAGCCCAGCAGAGATACCGGGGCCACTGCAGGCCTGACATTGACACTCATTAACAGCTGTGTAATAGTCATACTATAGCCATATAAAGCCCTTAGTATGACCCCTATGATAGATTTGCAATGGATCGGGGCCTGACTCAGTCCACTCTCAGTATAGCGTTACCGTGATTGGCACGAGTAGTGGTTAGACTCAGGTTAGCCAAATTTATGGTGGTTTCGGACAAGTGGCCTCTGCCATTTGCTGACCTGTATGTGCGCTGGCACCCATGGTTCTGTGCTATCTTTTGAGACCAGGCATAAAGGGCCTTGGACAAGCAACAGTTGTCCAGCCGCCCTGTAGTATCTTTTGCACACTTTGAGTTGTTGTTTTGTCGTGTTGTCCAAGTTACAAAAATCCAGTTCCTGCATTCTTGTTTGTTCTTGGCATCGCATAGTTGTAAGGATGTAGGGTTCCAAGATGATCACGATCCGGCGAAAGCTTCAGATATAATTTGAGGCTTTCAGTGAGCTTTCCTACGGCATCTTGAGTAGCCTCTTAAGCGTCTTACAGCCAGTAGTCCATGTTCGTGGGCCCAGAAAGTCCAACCCTGTACTGAATCCCTTTGGCTTTTAAAAGAGCCATAAGTACCTCTTGAGGCCATCGAAGCTCGCGTGGTTGCAGTAGAGGGCGTGGCTGCTCGGAACACCAAGTCAGGCAAGAAAGCAAAGCACATCTGAGGATTTTACGAGGCTTTGAAGGAATTTCACTGAGGGCATCCCTGGGGTTCCTACATTGACATCATGATTATTTTTGATCAGGCAAGGGGGGGTTCTGTGCAGATCTAACGAATTTATGATAGGGCAGTTGGGACAGGTGTGCTGGTTATGTGCTGCCATCAATCAGCGCTGGCTAGTCCTAGAACAAGATGTGTCATCCTCCGATCCCGAGTTGTCCATTCTTACTGTAGCTTGAAGGGCTGCATTCAGTGTGTTGTAGGCCGTCCGTTGCAAGCATGCTTTTAGAGCACTCCCGGAAGGCTGCTACCCATAAGTATGTGGCTTGCAAGGAAGAACTGCAAGGTCTCAGCATAAGGGAGGATGCGTGGAAGGCTCCTGGTACATGGACATATGCAGAGTTTAAAGTGTCCCAAGTCCCCCTCCATGCAGCGACACCAAACCCTCATGAATTGAGGTAGACGAAGGCCACCTGCGCGCCTCAGCTTGCGAGGGGTACCATTCTTGTGTCTCTCTTTAGAGGTTCTGACATAACTTATCTTGATGCCTGGAGCACAAAAGATCCTGGCAATTTCCACATGCTGTTCAGCTGTTTTGGACCATGCGATGGACTGTGCTTGGGTTGTTCTTTCGCCCTTTGTTCTTTTTGTTCCTGATTTTCCGGAATCGACGGTGGTTGACTAATTTCGGAGAGGGGTGTGGGTAAAGATTCCAGCAGAAGCGATCTAGCCGTCCAGGATCGATGATATCGGACGCCTTCCACAGTTGGCCAACTCTAACCTTGAGCGTTCATTGTCATGAACCTCACTAGTAGTTCTGACAGCTAAGTCAGGGTTTGCATTTTGATGCACGGTAAATCATCAGCACTACCTCTTATTCGGCTTGCGTCATGCTTCGGGCCAGAAATATCCTGAACATGCGTCCAACCTCCGCATGTGCGAGGTGATGCGCGGGGCTGGCAAGATGAGCTGACCAAGGCTTCCTGGCAAACCATTAGCGAGCGAGTCCGTAGCATAAGAGTAGTCATGGTAGCAGCAAGAAGACGAACTGTAGTTGATAAGCCTTTCATGACCCTCTCTCCTCACTCCTGCTCAGAGGCCCACACCTGCCAGTGCAATAGTTGCAACAATAATTGACAACGAGATGGCGTCGGTGTCGGCGCGAAGAACAACCAGGATACCAACATCAACTCACGAGCAGCATCACGGACATTAACTCCACCAACAACAGCAACGACATTACCAGCAGCAAGGACAGCAATGGCGGCAACAGCATCATCAAGAAAAGCAACAACAAGAACGAGCAAGAACGTGAGCAACGCAGCAGAAGAGGCAGCGTCAGCGGCAACTGGAACAGCTGCAACACCTCCAGCCATAGCAACTGCGGTCTCAACCGCAGCAGCAAAAACACAATTTGAAATTACAACTACGACTCCACCTGTTTGTTCTTTTACGGCGACTCTTGGGGGCACGTGCTGTTAAAACTCCTTGTTTTGCTGGTTTGGCAACAGTTCGACCGAGTTCCTGACAAAAAGGCCGCTTGCGAGTTGGACGGTCTCGACCTGGCTCCCCAGAGCCTTGCGTGGCTAGGCGAGGAAAGTTCTGAGGGAACATGTGTAAGGGTTGGAAGTTTGGACTTCGAAGGCTAAGGGAGACTAATTCCCGAATGCCAGGGCAGGTCAGGTGATGGTATAGTGATTGTCGTATTGTTTTCCTTCGACGATGGCAGTGCCGGTGCGGGTGCCGGTGCCGGCGCCGGTGGCGGTGGCGGCGTCGGCGGTGGCGACGGTGGTGGCGGTGGCGGCGGTGGTGGTGGTGGTGGTGGTGGCGGCGGCGGTGGTGGGAGTAGCAGTAGCACTGGCAGTAGCAGTAGCAGTAGCAGTAGCAGTAGCAGTAGCAGTAGCAGCAGGAGTGGTAGTAGTAGAAGAAGAATCTTCTTCTACTAAGAAGAAGTAGTAGTAGTAGTAGTAGTAGTAGTAGGCGTAGTCGTCGTCGTCGTCGTCGTCGTGGTCGTCGTCGTCGTCGTCGTCGTCGTCGTAGTAGTAGTAGTAGTAGTAGTAGTAGTACCCAGGCGCACCCCCTGATGCAAAGGTCCTAGCTGATTGAATTGTGAAAGACATTTGCGCGAGACACGAGTCTGCTAACATATTTCGCCTATTTGATGAGCTTCTGATGGATATTTTCGAAAGCAATTTGACGATTGTTTGAAAGATACTTTTCGGGATACATTATCTTGATTGAATACATGACAAGGTCGCAGTAACCTACGGTTTAGGGCTCGGGCTTAGGGTTTTGGCTTAAGTAATACCTCACAAGTATCTCTCAAAAGTAGTTCGCTGAAATCCAATATCTTCATTGAATACATGAGTAGGTCCCAGTAATTTAGCATTTAGGGCTGGGGTTTAGGGCTCAGGCTTTAAGCAATACCGGACAAGTAGTCTTGCTGGATCTCTTCTCGTCATCAACAAACACCCCTGTTTGTCAAAATCTGGCAAATCAGACTCTCAAAAGTAGTTCGTTCAAATTCCATGATTTCACCTTTTGCAAAAAAACACCGAATCCCCGTGCTACCGAGGGTTCAGGCCAGTTTAAGGCCCAGGCGCCCTGAGGTGCGCTAGCCTAGTAGTAGTAGTAGTAGTAGTAGGAGGACGATGGTTTTAGCAGCATTTGCGACTCCAGCATCCCCTGCCGCGGCAGCAAACGGTCAAGCGAATCCATCACCCAGTCCTTTCCACTGAATCTGCCGGCCATGTACGCCGCCTCTGGGCTCGATCGCCTTTGGGAAGGTGTTTGCCAACGTGAGGCCCCAGATGGTCAGAATGAGTTCCATGCAAGGTAGTACCTTGAATGGTGCGGCTTGGAGGACCGCAAAACCTTTCGCGCAAAGGAGGCGAAGGAGGCGACACGGCTTCTAGCAATCTGAGAGCAGCAACAGCTCGAGGAGTGCATTTTCATGCCGTGCTTTTATGTTTCAGAGCAGCAGGCAGCCTCAGCATGTGCACGCACGCAGGTCAGATGTGCAGAGCCATCGAATCCTTGCCCAAACCTTAACGACTTTGATGACGCTGGTTTTGAGTGAGTCCGCGTCCATTCCCAAACTATAACAACCATCCCCGAACGCACGCGGTCACCAGAGCACACGGGCTCAAACCACAATTTTGTTGCCGCAGAATCCATGCCTGAACCATAGGAACACCCATCCCCAACATTGGTTACCCATTTAAACATCCATGGTCATACCAGAATAAGCATGTTAAACGTTCATTTGCCAATGAGTCCGGTTGCCAGTGCATCCATGACGCCTCCCACAACAATGCACTTCCACTTCCGCTCTAAACGTTACTTCTACTTGCTGCTACTTCTACCTCCGTTGCCACTTCTTTTGCCGCTGCTGCTTCCGCGGCGGCTGCAGGGTGGTGGGGGTGCTGGTGCTGGTACTGCTGGTGGTGAGTAGTACGTAGTAGTGATATGATGCGTGGTTTTTTTATCG
>CAJNIZ010020591.1:0-25415 GCA_905231905.1 Symbiodinium pilosum | reverse complement strand
ACAGGGATCGGGGTGGTCCTCATCGTGATCCTCGCAACTGTCGCCTCGCCGCTTTTGAAACCTGATATTGTTGCCGCGGCTTAGAAATACTGAGTTGCAGGCATCGGAGTGGTCCTCATCTCATATAAGTCGTCCAAAAACCAGGAACCTCTGTAAACCTTTTTGAGATCTTCTATGAACTGCCAAACCCTTCATGAACACTATAGACACTTCATAAATTCTCCATAAGGAACAGGCAACACGTTACTAACCCTCTACTGAAAATATAAACCTTCTATAACTGTCTATAACCCTAATTTAAACCACAAGACCCAGACCACAGGCCACAGGATCACAACGGGGAAATGTTCCTCCTCCCAGCACCACAAAGGGGGGACGGATAGGTGGGAGGGGGAACCTTGGGGGGGATGGGGGGGAGTTGTAGGGGGGTGGGGTGTGTTTCCTGAAAATAATACAATTGACCCCAGTCGTTTGGTGGTGGGCTACGTCTCCGGGAATAAAATACCCAAAGCCTGCATGTTGCTGTGTCAGATATTTCCTCCCCCCCCTCCCCTCCCTCGTGGGGTGTAGTGGGGTCTTCGTTCCCCCATGACTGCCCCCCTGTGGTGTAGGCGGCGGTTTGCCCTCAAGAACTGCTTTCATTCCTTGTTGCCGACATCATTCAGATCAGCGCCTTGCTGCCGGGGAAATGTGCCTCACCCCCATGACTTCTGGAATTTTTTAAGACTTGCAACATCAAAAACAGTGACGGTTATGAGAATTGTGACCAGGACGTCCTCCGCCATCTGTGTGACTGTTGGAAAAAAGGTTACAGTTTCAAGGATGGCAACTGGGCGGCGGGAGGATGGTGAGCCCTCTTGTGCACGATTGCTCTGACTGCTGGTGCGCTTTGAAGGATTCCGGGCAGGGGGAGGGGTGCGGATATCCCTCGTTGACGAACTGCGAACCGAGATCATATGACCCTACAACCCCACCTCCCTGGATTTGATGTCGCCGCAGATCTCAAAGGTGCCAATACAATCGCAAGGATGCTGGGTGTCCTGGTCACAAGCCGCCCGAATGTTACTGCTCGGAATTTGAGATCCGCAAATACCAGAAGTCACGCAGATGGCGCATGTCCCCACTATTCATGCAACGGAGGGGAAGATCTGACCAACCTAGGCTTCAGACAGCTCCACAACTCCACCTCAGAGTTGCTTCCACCAAGAGGGCAGCCCGTTACTGCAGGGTGACATTCATTTGCAAAAATGCTGAATGTTGCCGAAGCAGGAAAGCCGTCCACACCTCAGGGGGGAGGGCGGAAAGGACCTGAGTGATGTCAACAACACCGAGAGATAGCAGCTTCTGAAGGAAGACAACCACTCAAACCACAGGGGAAGGGGGAAGGTCTGACTGTTTTCAGCAAAACAGACTGCTCGCTGTTTTGAGAAAGAACGTCCACCACACCAGCGAGGGGGAAGCAGGACAGATCTGAAAGAAGTGACAGTCATGAGAGAAAAAGCCATCACACCACAGGGGGAAAGAGGAAGATCTGAATCATCCCAATATAAAAAGGATATACTATAGCAGTTTCCATTTTGTTTGCAATTTCCCAATTTTCGATGCTGCAAGGTGACTATCAATTTCTAGACTGCTGGCAACTGTGGGACCCTAGGCTAGCAGCATACCATGGGGTGGAGAGGCGGGGTTTGCATCCCTGCATCACGACCCATGCTTTTATCCACCTTAAAGGTAATGTAGACCCCTAGTTGATACACCCCTCCTCCCTGAATAGGGATTAGAATAGCGAGCCTTATATGAAGGCCCTTAAAAGGATGGGGTTCATTAATCATGGGTTTACGTTATCCCTTTGAATCCTTAGGGCTTCCCCATTTCCAAAAAAGTCGACGTAATACGGCCTACATACCTGACGAGGCATTCTGGAATCAGGGCGATCGCGGGCCGTCTGAGCTCAAGGCTCATTGACTTTGGAAATTTGGGTTGTAACATTCCTATATTACAATACGGAATGTGTCCGAGTTATATAGGGATAATGGAAAAGAAGATGGAGACTACGACATTATAATAGGGACTATATAGGGATTGTGTACAACTTACAATTGGGATTCTGGCGGGTTCGGGGATTGGACTTAGGTTTGATGGCAACAAGGGACTGTTTGGTGATCCGTAGGCACATCGCCACATCGGTACTGTGTTTAACATTTTTGTGTTCAATGTTGTCTGGATTCCCTTGAGCTTCTAGAACAAACTTAATTAGAGGGTAACGTGTAGCATGAATGGTGATGTCGTTCTGAAATCCTTGTTTACATGGGCACCTTGACGTAGGCTCTTAACGTTTCTGCCTCCAAACGCACACCCGATTGATGTGCTGGAACAAGAGTCCCCAACTGGCCCTGCACCACCAACTGTTCTGTCAAGCGTGACTTTGGAGCTAGCATTGCGCGCTTTGGCAGGAAATCTTTGTAGTCTAGTGATGTGTGCCAGCTGGTTCCATGCAGGACGAAATATCCATGCTGCAATAGAACAGCATATGTCCAGCAAGACTCGGACGGCGGTCTCTCCATCCAGGCTGAGGCCCCTGTGCAGGTGGACTGCTAGAACTGGGTTCTGGAGACCGCAACATCGAGAGATGTCGCAGATGGACCCGTCCCGCGAGGAAAGAAACCTTGGTTCCCATGAGCCATGAAAATGAAGAGCCCTGGCGGCTCATCGTCTAGTAGTGCCAGTGGCTAAGCTTCGGAGCCGTCCCGGGCTTGTGAGCCATAGTCTACACTCCTAGTATCTCCCTTAATACCCCTGTAGTAGTCCCGTATATGATCCCCTACATAACCCCTTTAGTAAGTTTAGATCATAGGACATGTTATGCCTTCCACTTACCAAATTTAAGGCCGCAAGTCTCTGGAACAAGCCCACAAAACTCCATATCTGCAGCTGCCTCTTCATGGCATGCATGGACGCACTCGTGCATCCGTTTTGAATCAGGCTTTGGACAAGCGCCTCAGTGCTGCCACTGATGACCTTGACGCCGTTCAATGTGCGACAGAGGCTGCCAACAGTCTTCTTTCATTCGGGGCATTTAGGCTGCCACAAAGGAGTACTGAAGAGCTTGCTCTACGCAGAGATATCCTCCCCATGGATGCACAAGTTGCCGACTTCCAAATAAACTAATGTTCGACAGGCACAGCGCACTGAGCGCCGAAATCTTCTGAGACGCATCGCTTCTTGGACAGCTCAGCTAAGGCTTTGATACGGAATTACACTTGATTAAGAAACCTGTCCTGTTGCGGTGGGAGTACTCTTGCCTTGCGAGCAACTTTCATGTTGGGGCAGGGCCGCATGGATGTGAAGGCAAAGCAACCAGGAACCATGCAGCGTCTTCACTAAACGAACCTAGCCGGGAGTGTGTGGTTGGTATTCAGAACCTCAGCATTTTGGATATATGGGGTCTTCGAGATGGTGTGGAGCTTGACTGTTGCAGAGCTCCATTTTGCCTGGCCCCTCTGCACAGCTCTCCAACATGTCAGGAAATGCACCATAGTTCTTTATTGTAGATCAGTGACCCCGCAAGCCAGCCCTCAATTATTACATTATTCGTAACATTTTTCATAATCCTCCACACGCAGTCCTGATTCACTCGTTTGCACAATCTCTGTAAAGCACCGGCAGGGCCGACAGAATCCATGTAGGATTTCAATATCAGATTGAAAATGAAGCTCTGAACCTTGAACACAAACCTGCAATGATTCCTAAGCGCTGAACTCCAAGCCGCGAATCATGTGGTTTGCTTCGCTCCGCTGAGGAGATACTCGAAGCAGAGATACGACCCAAATGACCAGCACGCCAGAAAACAGACTTCAGCTACAGGGTTCAGGGTTCAGATTTCGGGGTACGGTTGGGGAGTTGCAAGCGGTTAGAGGTCTAGCTGGTTTGCAAGATTATAGATCACAATGGACGTTGGAGTCCGGGAAGGCTGCTGCAGAGATTTAAGGTGGCCTGTTGCAACGTGTGGGGAATGCAAAAAGGTTCAGCCATCAAGTAGCTTATGCATTTTGCGCTATTTGCTTGACAGGACCTCAGGGTCGGAGATCAGGGGTAACCTTCTGGTTGTACGCTGCAAAACGTAGCATGGTATCAACAGCTCAAGAGCTCTATTCAAAATAGTGGGCATCGTGATGTTTCCATCCGCAACGACGTCCTAGTTAAATTTTGTACAGTGGCCGTTAGTAATGTTAGTACGTCACAACAGTAGACCCTCATGTGTCGAGTGGTCTGGCGACCAGGCCCTGGCAACTCGGGCCCTAGGACCACGTACAACAATTTTTGGAGTGTTGTAAATGATTTGTTGCTAGTTGAGAGTGTGAGGCATCTATACACAAAGCGTTTTTGCGGTTGTCATCGGTATGCTTCTTCGCTGCCTTCCACTTTGTTGTTGCACTTCTTAGTCTTAGTGTCGACGTGACTTCAATGATGCTCTGATTTTCCGTGCCAGCCAGGCAAAACGAGGATGTGAATGATTGTGCTGAACTCAGGGCTGGGTTCCTCCCTGGTGGAGGCGATTTAGCTTCAGGTATAAAACTCCTTGTCTAAGGTGTAGAATTTAGGGTTGTTAGCCTGAGACTGTTGTGCTTCAGAGCTTTGTAGTTCGGTCTTTCTGCGATGCTGCGGGGCATTGTGATGGGGTCTGCAACAGTATTCCAACAGGAGATTTTGCACAGGCTCCTTTTTGCTGACGGCAAGCGTACTTTTGCGAGACAGCCTCATGTCTCCGGTATTAGTTCTTAGTTTGGCCTTACATTCAGCATTGCCTTGATAGCCCTCAGTCACTTGCAGGTCCTTCTCTGGGGTCCTTTTAAGGCTGTAGCCGCTACAGCACGGTCATGTTTCTAGTTGGTCATTGGATGGCGGGCAATACCGGTTAGGTTGTACAGGCTATGGCACAGCAAAACGCTACACAGCGAACTGAGCCTCGAGGGTGTCAGAATGCGAGTCTACCTCTGACTGAGGCAGCTTTTCGCGACAACCGCCCGCACATCACTGAAAATTGGCAGTCCCCTCCCGCTCGGCTGTGCGAGAAAACTGTTGTGGTTTTCAGGGCTCGGGGAACTGCGGGTTTGGGGATAGGGTTTTCGGGGTGTAGGGCCTAGGGGCCAAGACTAAGACTAATCGTGTGTGATGAGACCAACTCCTGACACAGCACAATTATTTGCAAAGACCAAGCTTGGATGACGAACTGATGCTTCGCAAGACTCTCTAAAGGAGTATCCTGACTCACTTCGGATTTGATTTATCACAGCATGCACACATATTGTCCGCCAGTGTTCGCAAGGATTGCAGTGAATACGTAGGGTAGAAGTATAGTTGCAAGATTTGCGGGCGTTTACCGTGATGAGTCTTATACGCAGCTATTAGATTTTCTGGCAGTCAGCCCGCAGCGGGCCCCTGCCGCAAGCATAGCATCAAGGGAGGGCAGTTGAAATATGTAGAACCTGAACTTGAGCATTGGGAAGCTTTTAGTCAACTTCCTTGTAAAACATTACCCGCAATTATCCTATCTAGCCTCTAACGTTAGTATCCCAAGTCAAAGCCTGTAGAAAGAGTCCTATCTTATACTATATCCTACTATATTTATGCTGTATTATACTATATTATACAGCACTTCTTGTAAGTTCTGCTGACGGGAGGAGATGCCACGTTTCAGACAGTTGCTACATCTTTTTTTAAATGCCCACAAGCAATGGCTGGTGGGACTTGGGTTTCAAAAAGGGGGCATAGGTGTTTCCAGGTTCCTTCCTGCATGGAATCAAGGTCCAGTGCTTTGGCTTCGAGCTTTCTAGTCGCAGTTTTCATGACAGAGCTGCTGTCATTTGCCTGATGTTATGTGCTGGGTGCATGCTGGCCCTTAGCTGGTTGCTTTTAATGACCTTAAACTAGCTCATATATAGCGATGAATATGCTTTCCCAAACATGGTAAGCTAAATTGAATTAAGTTCCTTAAATCCGTACAGTCGCCCAGTTTCCATTTCATGTTCCATTTTCTTTTCCATATGATTCTCCATTATAGGGGATATGTAAAGTAACCTAATTTGAATTAAGTTCCGTAACAGCAACCCAGTTACACAACTCCATCTGGTTTGACTTGGTGACGAACTCACTGTACTTGCGGTATTGCTTTCTGCTTGAGGAGGCTCAAAATTAGAGTCCCCCTGAAGTAGATAAAATATGGCTTCGGGTATATTATAACAAGATCCCCATATACCCAACATTCTATCTACTTAAGGGGGCTATATAAGCAAGAAGTTCAAGGGAGATCCGAGAAAGGAGAGCCAAGTCATGGGAGCTCATTACGAAATGTGCAACGTTTTTCCAGGTGCTAGCCTAATCATACACGACAAGGGGGGCAAAAGGGTTCCCATGACGTGGCTTGCTAGGATCTGTTGCTTGCTAGTGTGGAAGTTCTCAAGATGACCCCTATAGAATCCATAAGGGGGAACCCTGCAATCTGATGGCCCCTATGCACCTTGGGTTTCCACCCCATGATGATGAGGCTCGCCCTAGATTCCCTAACCACACTGTGAGGAGGAAGGGTCTCGTAGCTTTCAAGGTCCATCTTGCTGGTAGCAAGCCTACATGCACTGCCGGAGCTGCCGTGTCATTATTAAAGCGGCTATTCATCGTGAACTTACGGTGACTCAATACACTCCCCAGCCAATACAGCACTTTTTCTATCGACTAGCAGAACGAGGATCCACAACGATGCGAGCGCTTAAAGTACCTACTGATACCAAGCCGGCTGTTGGGAAAGCCTTGCTGTGGCCTCTAGGTTCAGCGCGCTCACGCCTACCTCTTGGTGGGGTGGCGCATGAACATCTCCAGCTCGAGCGTCGTAAACCAGACGCCTGTCAACGTCAATACCGCTGGCGGCCCTGGCGGCTCTGAGATCTTTGCCCCCGTTCTAAAAAACAACAAGCGGGAAATCACACATGCAATCTGATGGGTTGTAACAAGGCCCAAAAAAGGGGTAAGGTTACTCTCGAATAGTTTTTATGAGGCGCTAGACTCGACGTGTAATGTACTTGAGATCTTTAACAGTGGTCTCATTGTTGCTAGCGTTGCTTTTTCAAGTATTCTTCTGGTTTTTAGTCATGCCCAAGATATGTTTTTTCACCGCTCATTGGATGCTGGATCAACGACGATCAGCAACTCCTGAACCTGCACCCGACAAATCCTCAACCCTAAGTCGCAAGCTTTTCGTAAGTCAAAAACTCAACCTCAACCTCTCAGTAACTTGACCCAAGGTAGCCAAAGACCCTTCCACCCGCAACTCCTGAAAGGTTCAACCTCACACCAGCCGCTCCTGAATCATAAGAAACCTTAGCTCCCAAACCCCAACCCAGCTTTCAGAGCCCTATAGTCCCCCTTAAGTAGATAGAATATGGGATATATGGGAATCCTACTATAATATATATATACCCAAAGCCATATTCTATCTACTTAAGGGGGACTATACCCTGAGCCCTAAACCCTAAACCCTAAATAGTTGTTTCCATTTTCTTTTCCGTTATCCCTATATAACCCCAATATTTACCCTATTATAACCCCTATATAACCCATTATAGTATAATCTAATGCTCTGAAGCCTGGCTCAACTCCACTTCCTCGCGAGCTGTCAGTTTCAACGCGTGGTCTCACTTTCTTTGAGGTCTCTGCCAAGTGCTCCAGACCCAGTCTCCGGGGCGAGTTTGGAGATGTGGAGGTATGTGGAGATGTTGGGTGGGGTATCCTTCATGATTATGGATCCCTTTGTTTGGGCGCTGAAAGTTGAAGTTGTATTGTTGAGACTTATCTATCCACTGCATCAGAGTTGGATGCAGCTTGGAGTTCTTGTTGTGTCATGTGGTTGTCTGCTTGTTTTGGTGGAGCCAGTTGTAAGTATACCAGGGCTCAAGCTTGTTGCAGTGCAGACTGCTTACATCCAATTACGCCTGATGCGTCTGTGAATGTGTGGGATGGGCAGTCTTGGATCTCAAGTTCACGATCTATCCTAGGCAGTATTCCCGCACAATCTTCCTGGTATGCTTGTTTATGACCCTCCCAAATCCGTTCTCATTGCTTGGGTGCAGAATTCAGAACAAGGTGGGGATTTCTAGAAGTTGGGGTATGACTCGGAGTGCCTACGTCCTACGATGAGGGGTCTAGGTTTTTGGACACAAGGGTACGCAAATTGTAAGAAGCTACCAGATGGCTTTTTGCCAAGGCCTCTTTCAAAAAGGGTCTGGTGCTTGGACAGCAGCCACCAAACTCTTTGTGAAGATCAGGAAGGACTGTCAGCAAGAAGTCACAAGCGAGGAATATTTCCTCATTGAAGAAGTGGTCAAGCTAATGCGCGTGTGGGGCTGCCCCTTGGGGGGAGCTGGTTGTGAATGTGCGACTCCTCGCTGATGTCCCTGCTTGAGCGGGATGGCAGAATCATGAACACAAGCAAATACAAGATATCTCTGGTGTTGGGTGCTTTTAGGCCTGTGGTCTGCGTGCTAAATCATTGATCTGATTCCGTGGCTGTAAAGCTTTCTGAGGTTGTGGGGTCAGAAGGCTGATGCAATTTCGCACAGGCTCCCTTGATACTCTTGGTGAGTGTAGCATCTTTATTGCATCTAGCCGTCAAGGGTTGTCGGGCCTGCGGTTCTGCTTCGTGGTTGGTGACAAGGGGCGTCCTAACTACCGAATTCACACCGCGCTTTCAGTTTCCTCATCCTTCTTCTCAACACAGATCTTCGTTTCGGGGCTTGCTTGGGTGTGACAGCCCAGGCTCCAAACTCATAGATTTGATTAAGTGGTAGGCATCCGCTTGACCGCATGAACATAGAAGAAGGATCTCCACAAGAGCGTTTTGTAGAAGTACAGGCGGCCTGATTGGGCTAGAGTCTGCTTAGACCGCTACTTCTGGAAATTGTGCCGGAAAGTTCTTTGTAGAGGGTCAGATTCTGTCGCGGAGTGGGCCCCCTGGCGTGATTACATACAGAAATATTTAAGCAGCAAGCCTTCTGCAGTCCATCTCCCGAGTGTACGCACACTGTGCGCTGAGGAATGTCCCCCGCTCGAGCTGTAACGAAAAGCCTCCTAAAGTACCCAGAAAACACGGACGACTCCAAGTTGCATTACCTGCATGGGATGTTTGACTATATGTGCGATCTACATACCATGAAGCCAGCAGGAACGATAGCTGATTCTTGGATACCGGGCTTCAGTGGAAAGCAATTCAACATTCCCGACAGGTAGTAACAAAAGGGGTACTAGCACTAGATGTGGGTTTTCCCTTTGTATACGTCCAACAAGCATAACGCATAGCAAGCTGATCAGGAGCTCACTGAAGGAGACCCATGACTTTGAGAGGCCAACATCTCTAAACCCTAAGCCCCAAAAACCTGAACCTTAAACCCTGAAACCTAAACCCTAAAACCTAAATCCTTGATTTGATGTCTTAAGCAGTGGTAAGAATTGATTCCTCAGCTTTGCTCCTCACATCCCTGTTCAAATAGGAGCACATGCAAACACTGTCGTTTTGATATTGATCTTTCAGCTTGCTTTGGGGGTCATAAAGTGGGCACTCTTGCAGGAATGGCCACTTGGCAGTCTGAATGAAAAGTACCCAAAGTTCCAGATTTTGTAAAATGCCACTGGGGTTGCGATGACATTGAAAACCTACCAGGCGGCGAAATACATGGGCTTGGCTTCCGGGAATGGTTTCAATAGTTGCGTTGCGGACCAGGCAGACGTTCCCCCAACGTGCCAAACATCAACAAATCATCGGGTTCTCGATATCCCGTCCGATCTGTCTTTTGTCCTCACAAATCTTCAGTCAATAATGCGCTAGTGTTTGTCCAGGACCTGGAGTTCGCCTAGCGGAAATCCATTTTGCTCGCAGCTGGTTGCTCAAGAAACGCAGGGCCAGTACCACAATCACAGCATGGCAATCAGCGGACATAGTGCGGAAGGTGTGCGCATTCTTGCTCATGTGGTGTAAAATGCAAAGGCGGAGGTACACCTCCAGGGATTCTAAGGCAAGCACAGCAGCCTTGCACAGTCTTCTTGGGATGTACTTAGGCGCTTCAGATTTAAGTGCTGGGCTTGTTTCTTCCCTGGTACTACATTCAGTGGTTGCGAGCGCAAGCCATATCAAGCTGCACCTGCTGCCCGCAATGGAAAACCTGCCGCTTGCGCCAGAGGTGCAAGCCATGCGATTGTCAGTGGTCAATGCGGTCTGAAGCTATGAAATGTTAAATACCAATGTGAATACAAGACACAGTTCTGGCAGGCATCTCCGATTTTTCGAGACGTTTTCCGTGTAAGGTCTGCCAAAAACAGGAGCTGAACCTAGCCACAAGTACCGGCCCAAGACTACGCCCAGGGATGCTGCTGCTACAATGAGGGGCACGCGACCACACGGCCGCCTGCTAGCACAGCTTACAAACCTTACAAACCTACACCCACGCTTGGAAGCCCGATCAAGATAGCCCAAGCTCCACATCCTGGAGCTTCAGATCTAAGACGCTGGGGGTCAAAGGGCAGGAATGCGGCCGCGTAGATCTTGCGGCTCTTGTTCTCCCTGACACCTCGCAGCTGGATTGGTTTGAAAGAGAGAGAGAGCGAGAAAGAGAGACTATGGACTGTTTGTTGACTTTGGAGTATGAAAAACTCTCCTCATCTATACCCTAGATGGACGGTGCAGAAGTTCAAAGTTGTCCATGTCGATTCTCCATTAAGGGAATGCTCCGAGATGTGGGAGGCGTTACAAGTGTATCTAGGGGCTAACCTCGAAGGTGGTTGCATGGGAACATGTAAAAGAGGCCAACCCTTCCTACATGCTTCGGTGCTTGGGGAGACCGCCTGATAGCACTTGCTCCTGGCACAGGCACTACACCTCAGGAGCTCTTGCTAGGGCCTGCGCTGGAACTTAATGCTCAATTTCAGGGTTCAGGAACTATGAGACTGTAGAAGGTGTCATTTGCTACAAGCTGATTTGCGGGCTGACTGCTCTTTCTCTCTTCTTCTTCTTCTGCCAGCATAAGAGGGGGCCCCTCCCCGGGCACTGCCCCGCGCCCACTGTCCGCAGGTCTCTTTCTCTCTCTCTCTCTCTCTCTCTCTCTCTCCTTCTTCTTCTTCTTCTTTGCACTATGCGCGGTCCAAAGGACTGCGCTCGGGCTAAGCCCCAAGCGTGGGGTATCTGTACACTCAAAGATTCTCCGAAAACAAACAAAAAAACTTCCAGTGTACACCGCTGCATCTTTCCCCATCTTCTTCTTCTCGCCCTCTAACCCCCAACCCTTGGCCGATGTCGAGCGCAAGTTAGGACTCCGAGAGTTGCGATAGGCAGTTTTTGTCAATTTTATTGTGGATCTGGAAGTTTTTCGAGCTGTACTACCGCTAGAGGGGCATAGGACTGCATGGCTGGCTTGTAGGAATGGGTGTATAGAGTACCCTTCATGATCTTCACGCATCCCTAAACGAGCCTACGTACTGTCCAACACAGGGTCAGACGATGTTTCATTATAACGCAGGTCATTTTTGAGGCTGATACCTCGTCTCATCCTGAGAGGGGGTCGCACGATTCCCCAGCACTCCCTGTCAGGCGCAACCTCGAGCCGCAGTCCCATGCGCTGCGCCGCGGAGGGGAGGCCGTCATGGCCCGGGGAGAGGATATTCTAGCTGCATGGGCACGTTTCAGGAATCTCACACATCCCCTATTGTACTATAGTAGCTTCCACTTTCTTATCTATTTTCCCTATATAAACCAAGCCCCAAACCCTATATAACTCCATGGAAGTAGTTACCATCTTCTTTTCCAGTATGCCTAATTAAAGCCATGACCTTTTGGCCCAAGCAACTACTCCAGCTTCCCTTCCTTTACACTCTCAGATCTGCAATCGTTGCGCCGCATCCTATCCAAATGTGTATATCTGGGGTTTCACAAAATTAGGGATACCTTTTTTGGGGTCCCAATGTGAAGGACTAAAGTTTTTTGGGGTCTGTATTGGGGTCCCCCCATACCATATCCCGGGGAGGCAATGGGGGATATGCAAAGCGGATGCCTTATTGATTCTTCACAATCAGTTCCGAGCACCGTCACAAGTACAGTGCCAGCAACACCCAGACCCAAAACCCAAAGGTTCCTGTTGCCACTTCTAGGTTACATGTCCAAGTACTCTAGCATTGTTCATTATTGTCCTCAAATAGGCCTTAGGTATGGATACCAGCTCTACCAGGAACATCTGCGCCGCTCCACTTGGACGGCTTAGCGTCGCAGGCGCAAGTGCTGGGCTGGTCGGCAGGTTGGAGGGGACAATTGGTGATCATGATGCCAGTGAGACGAGTAGAAGAAAGCGGTGGATAGTGCAGTTGGCATTTGTGAGACTGCTCATTCCATGTTGGCCACTGTGCAGAGGCCCCATCAAGGGTTGTAAGTAGTCATTGTTAAGTAGACGAAGCGTTGGGAGCACATTCGGTTACCAAATGACTCGGTTTGCATCTACCTGAGAACAATAGACTGCATGCCGACGACTTTAAATGTGCAACTTCTGTTTGGACTTGGCCTCAACAAAGTCCCAGATTAGCTGCATCACGCTGTGACCAGAGTTGTGAACCATCAAAGAGGAGCATGCGAGGAATGTCAAATGCATGAGATATGGTGACGGCAATGGTACCACGAAGCAAAAGTCGCAGCATAACCGTAGAACGAGACAGTTCTGATGCCAAATCCTGGACTTGGGGAGTGGGGCCTCTACACTTTGTTTCCCGCGTGTGTCCCAGGTGGCATTGTGCACTGGCGCCTTCTTGCTGGGTAGAGGCAGGTCTCAACGACCGGTTCTGACTTGTCAAGGGATCATTGATGGCATCTGAGCTCACATCTGAAGGCCTGCAGGTCGGTCATTATGAGACTGTCAGGGCTAGGGCCTTCAGATATTGTGATAAGTTGCACGGCCAGGAGTAATCAGTCATGACCGACTTTATCGCAGTGTTTCAGCGCACTATATAACACCCGTGAGAAATGATGGTAGCCATGATGCTTCTGGATGCACTGCTGATGAAGTGCAAGCCCTACATCAGGGCGGCGTAGCGAGAAAACCCGCCAACGGAGCATTGGGGGCTCTTCAGGTGGCGCCCGAGCCTTAGCCGTAGGCGTCGAACGGAGTAGCAAGGTCTCGTTAGGTGGTATGTTTGTGTCTGTGGTGAAAATTTGCCGTTGAATTGAGCCGTAAACTTACTATGTGCATCCAGCAGTCGAGCATGATACATGTGTAGGCCTCAAAAGGCAACACTGACGCGCACAAAGGGAGCATGATGTGTTGAAAGCTACCCACTGCACTATTTAAGGCTCTTGCATGGTGGTGTTTACATGTAACTTTGAAAGATGCTTCCAGTTTGGACACGGTGGACAGGGCTTGCTGCGGTCTGCAGAGTCCTAGGGAAGTTCCTCCATCAACTGCAGGACTCCATTTCACAGGGTAGGTTTCGAAATGTTTTGGTGAGCTTGAAAGCAGGTTTTAGGGCAAGTTGGAGGCTTGGCTTTGCTGAGGGCTTCATCTCTCAGTCCTGACGAAGTGGATTCCGGGAGAGCTGTCACGATGCAAAGTTGTTTGGGGTCTTGGGGCCAGGCTTTCTGCAGTGGTAGAATTTTGGATATAGGACCCCTAGTAGAAGAACACCTGGCATATAGGTACCTCATGTGGCGCGCATGTGTTTGGGCTAGTTGACAGGTGATTCAGCCCCAGGCCCATGCAGGGTGATCCAGCGTGTAAAGTCATGCTCGCGCTCTTTTTTCGCATGGACGCATCCAGTCAATAGTGAGGAGGTTGCATATTGGAAACTTGTATCGCCATTGTAAAGGCTAGGACATTCCCGCCTCGGCTGTCCGGCTGCAGCCCACAGAAAGAAAATATCCTCTGAAATATTGATACAACGCTCATCTGACCAGCACTCCTGTACCTAGAAAGAAAGAGACGCAGGACCGCCCTGCAGTCTGCTCCGCGCATGAGGGCTGCAGCGTGCAAGGTACATTTGAACCTTGTAGTACTCGAACTGCTTTGTATTCACAGAGGTTTGACAGAGGTGTCCACGCAAAATCCCCGGAGGATTGGCCTTCGAAGACCCCAACAGCACTGAACATCCCCATTGGAAACTTCCATCAATGAAAAAAGCTTCGTTCAGCTGATGCAGAGAAGTGGCACAAGTCTTGGTTCTCGTTGTGGGTTACTCATGAAGTGATTCTTCTTATCTTAGGTGCGTCCTATATCTGCGAAATGCGGATGCTGCTTCCTTTATGGAAGCTAAGCTAAGCCGCAGTATGGAAACGGTCATAATATCAGAGGCGGTCAGCAGAAACAACATGCAGCCATCCAAATGAGAATGGAAATTGCAATAGTGCTCAAACTGCAATGCAACAGTGATACCAAAGAAGTGGTCGAGGGCTCATCTTCAGGTCCTTTCAGGAATACTGAGAATCCAATTACATGCCATCTGTCCTCGGGTTCGGCAGTGCAGGAAACCTTGTGGGGTAGGGGACCTGCTGAGCATCAACTTGTATACACGCACATATATACATGTGTATATGTATGTCAAGAGCATGCTTATTTTAATTGGGCTCCGTGACATGGTGCTGCTTCGACATGCTGTTTTCCAAAGCTGAGGCGATTGCGGTGGCTGAGCGAAGTGTGGCTGAAAGGCTGTTCCGACCCTGGTACATCTCATAGTATTCAGGATGTGTCGTCTGTTGCTGGTAATGGTGGCTGTTTGCCCGGAAGCACCGTTGTCTTAAACCCCGCTTTGCTTTACGACGTGAGCAATTTGGCAATCGTTTTGCCAAAGCAGGGGGCAGCTCGCAATCCGGGGGCGGGAGGTGAGCGGGGTTTGCGGCGCAGCTCAATCCCCACAACATGTGGCCTTACAGACTAAAGCATTTTGAGCCCAGACTTGCAAAGCATTCTGCAATCTTACGCAATGACTTCACAAGAATCGAAGCACCAAAAAGTTGGGTTTCTAGTCTGCTGCTGTTCACCTCTCAGACTGAAGCACGCGAGGTTACGAAAGCAACGTAGACATCTAAGCACGGTTGACTCCTTCGTCAAGTCCAGCCTGTATAGGATGTGAAGCCACCCTTCAAGAGCCTCACCGCAAGTGTAGGAAAATCTGGGAGGGACATTCCACGCCACTACCAAATCACCTTTTGTAAGTTGACAAAACCTTCCCACCTGAACGCTAGAAACTGGCATAAATTCGACAACTACAGTGATAGGTTGTGAGGTCCTCATAGCTAGCCCGTGCGGGCTGAGGCAAGAGATGTCAGCGCGGGACCTTAAGCTTGTGCCTCAAAATCTACGCCTGACTTCGACTTTGAGCATTACATCTAGTATACATGGACTAGTGGCAGTACAACTAGCAGCAGCTTTAGCAGTGTTATACTTGTCCTCACACTAGCAAGAGCAGGCGACGCAGCATCATGACTTAGTAGCAAAGGCAGCAGCGGCCGCAGCATTGATCATGATTACAATGCGGAAAGATTTTAGGGACCAACCATCCAGATCGACCCCCAATGCCTCAATGACCACAACCAAGAGACCGTTGTCACTCAAGACTTTGGTTGTTGTTTTTTACTAGCAGAGCGTAATCCCATGGTTGCCATAATTGCAAGTGCAAATTGTTGGCAGTATCCTTGTTGCCAAGCACACCCCGCAGCCTAAGAGTGTTCCCCTACATAGCCCTTATAATAACAGCATGCTGTACTGGCAAGAGTGATTTTCCAGGGACGGCGGCTTCAGTGTAGGGGCCCCAAGCCCGAAAGTTTGAAAGTACTCCAACCACGCTGTTTACTTTAGTCGCGACAAGAAGGAAAGTCTGCATGTAGAGGAGGTTCAAAATTAGATAGATCACGTGTTTGCAAACTCAATCTCATAAGCTCATTTTTCCATAGGCAATCTTTTCACGGTGACTCGAACCCGTAAAACCGTCGAACACGGGCTCCACATCAAGGCATATATACTTTCTACAGATATGAGGGATTTATCGGGGTCCCTATTAGGGATTATGTGGGGGGCTAGTTAGCATCCCCAATTAGGGATTACATGGGTGCAATTTTGATAAGCTAGCTAGCACAAGGGGTTAAACTATATGAGCTGTAGTCGAAACTCCTCAAACGGGGGTTATATAGGAGACCACTTTAGGGGTTATTAGGGGGGATACTGGGAGTTCAGACGATAGCTCATACTATATGAACCCTACAAACCCCGAGTGTCCATGTCATTTTCCATGTGATTCCCCATAGTTGGGGCTATGTATCCCTAATCCTTAAACTCTAACCCTAAATAGTAGCTTCCATTTTCTTTTCTTTTCCATTCTCCCTGTATAATCCACATATATTCCCATTTTTTACTGAGACCTATATATCCTGTATATGATCCCTATATAAACACCCTTTCATGTGGGGACTAAACCCCAAACCGCATGGCAAAAGGCGGGAGCTGCAGCTGCGTGGATTGGACACAGACACAAGCCCAGACAAGCCCCTGGGATGCAAATCCACATGCCACTTCTCTGTACCCTGCAAATTATGTAGGTTCTGGGTAGAATAATGGCAATTCTGGACTATGTAGGTTTAGGGCACAGTAAGGGCCATTTCGGACAATTCTTAAGGGTTTTGGGCCAGCATTTTTGCTAGTTGTGGGGTCCAGGTACAACAGTTTATGACACTGCATTGGTAGCGACCTGGAGGCCTACCAAGATGCGATCTATTTTAGTATCAACAAGCATGCGAAAAGAGCTTGCAGCCCCGCACACATTTTTTTGCTGCTGGGACGCCTCTCAAACTCAGCGTGCAGATCAGCATGCTGTAAAGGAAGTGCTGTGCAGTTGCAGCCAATACTTTAACTTAGACTAGCTTAGAATACCAACAAGAAGCGTAAGTATCGTTTCTGTCAGGACCCAGGCGGAGACTTCGTGCAGAAAGGCAGAAGTACAGAGCACGGTCAGCCGTACTGCCCATGTCATAGCTGGTACAGCTAAGTCAAAGTCGGTTCCCTGCGTTAGTTCTAGTGCTGCACCATTATCTCCATAACCGTCGTGCACGTTCAACTGGTTTGGATGGTGGTGGCAGTCATACCCTTTAGGAAGGATGTTGTTCATCGTGCTCGTAACATTGTGGCAAGAGTAAGTGACAGATGTTTGTGTGGACTCTACGGTCGCTGCAGGCTCAGCAGTCGTAGTAGCTGTTTCAACAGACTTCTTGTCCTTAGACACGTGATCGAGATAGCCATTGGGGACAGGAGCTCTTCTAATTTGGTCGGGTGCATTGCGAAACCTTCGGTCGACAAATTCCTCAACAACAAGCTGGGGTTACCTGAGCCCACTCTGAAAGAGCACTTGTTCCCTCCCGCGGCGATGGTAATGCAAGGTAGGAGCATGAGGGACACATCCCCCCGATCGGCCCTAGACTTCTTCGCATTCTCCCTTGTAAGAGAGATTAGCATGTTGACATATAGTCCTCACGGGTTAGCAAACCTAAACCCTGAGCTGCGGCTCAGGCAGATGCTGTTAGAACTGGGCACGTCCAGCGGTGTGCTCCCGCGCCCTTGCCCCGGTGACTGTCATTCAGAATGTCCAGGATGATGGTTCAGATTTTTGGATATGGCTTTATGGTTTAGACCTGTTCTCATGTCAACAGCTTGTTGTGATTTTCATGTCCTGAGTTAACCTTCCAGGGCTGCAAGCGAATATGCGTAGGGGTTCCATGGTGATTAGACTGGGTGCCTGGCAAATTTGAGGGGGCCGTCGGCGGATTGTAGAGGAGGTAATGGTGCATATGCTACCAAGCATGGAGAATGTGAGCTAGGGTTTACAGTGCTGGGGGGAGGCCGGGGATGGGATGAAGGGGCTGGATGAGGACCCTAGGCTTCAGCTTTGGGGCTCAGATTTCGCGAGCAAAATCAGTCATTGAACTTATCCATTCTGTGTGCAGAACGACATGTGATGGATGTTGGTCCAATCGATCTGGCCTTTTCTTTGATCTTCGCCGTCCAAGCGATCTCAGACCGGATCACTTTGTTTTTGTGTTTCTCTCTCTCTCTCTCTCTCTCTGGTGCCATTCCCATAATCTATATATCACCAGTGTAGCACCCCCACAGCATCATGCGCAGATCCGTTGGCTGCATTGGACGCAGGCCTCAGTACCTGGGCCCCCAAACGGGCCCAGCACTTCGAACAACAATGATGCTGCACGCTTCAGTCCCAAGAGCCTACTCCGCAAACCCAGGCTCCATAGCCCGCACTCCTTGGATTTCCTGCAACACCCATATGGCCCTGCTGGCTGCATGCAGTATGTAACCTGATTTTTGCGCTGCCGGTTTCTCCAACTTCTCCGAGTCTCCTCAAAGGTCTGCACAAAATCGTTCTTAGTCTGCTCAAGACAAGCCCTAAAAACCCTTTTGGCTTCTCCAACCCCAATCCTTAAACCTGAACACCTACTCATTTTACTTGAGACCTCCTAGCGTTGAAGCTGCGAGCATTCACAGACTCGGCGGGGCGCCGGCGTCGGCGGCTGGCTGACCAGGTTCAGCGGGTCGCATGTGGTCACAAGTCAATGTATACTTATAGTAGTTTACGCATATGTGGAATTATATACTGGCTTTTGTGTTTTGTTTTATGGTTTGATATGTATCTAGACGTTTTAGATTTTGCGCGGGTGGATTGGGTCAGTTAGAATCACGAGTCCCGCTTCTGGGGTCCTGAAGATTTAACAGGTACCCTGCCTAATGTTTGGCCTGAAGCCTTAAACTACACTACTTTTCTGTGACCTGCGAGAGAGATTTTTCGGGATGTTATGACGATCAACGCTCGAATAACTTAAGATTTGGGATTGCGCAGGTGTTCGTTACCCTGCGTGTTCAGGGTGTAAACCCTAAACCCTTGCCCTTAAACCCTAAACCCTAGTCCTTAAGATGGTGGAGTTCAGCATGTCCATGGGTCAGCGGGCCTCAACCAGTGGGATTCTCGTTGCAATCATGGTCACCCCTCCTGATTTGGGTTGCACCTCTGTTCCGGATTCCTTCAATATGACGTCTTTTTTTTTGTGGCGACTACTATCTATCATTGTTAGCCAGTGCATAGTTGCCTTTACTTTTGTTATGGCAGGGCGAGGGGTCAGGAATATCATGCTTCCAAAGAATTCCCTCTTGAAATCTGTGGATGGAAGCCCAGGGCTCAAGGTCGGGACATGTGGTGGGAGCTCCTTAGATGATTTGGGCTCCAGGCTAGGGACAAGAGGTCCTGGGCTTGGGAATAGTGGGTCTGAGGATTGGGCGTCCGGGTTCGTGACTTTAATTGGCAATGCTCGCCAATCTTCCTGCTGTTGCTGGGAGACGTGCCATTGTATTGTAGCATTTCTGCCGTCCACAGGAAGCACAAGAAAGGATACAAATCCTGGGTGTGCCTCTGTGCAGAAGACTTCTGGCAAGGCAAAGTGGACGTAGGGCTACATTTTGTAGTTTAGTATAGTTCTTAACGTCTTGCGTAATAAGGAACCCACGTCCATTAGATTCTGTAGTTAAATACTGATTGTAGCTCATTAGACGAATGCCAGCCAAGACATGCGCTCCAGACAGACGTGCTCTCAAGCCAGAAAACCTTCCCGAAGTAGCTCCTAAAAGGGCGCAGGCATATCCGGAGAATTAGGAACTCCACATGAGCCATAATTTAAACTCCTTGAAGGGGGTTCTACAAGGGATTCTACAGGGGACTACTATGGCTGTTATTAGCGGGGATACTAGGAGTTCAGACGATGGCCCACATGCCAGTGAGAAGAAACTGACAGCAAAGGCGGATGAGCCTCCAATCATCGTCGCACTGAAGCGGGTCAAGGGCTTGGCAAATAGCAGTTGCTGCCATTTTCCCTTATACAGGGCACAGGGCTTGGCAAATGGTAGTTTCCATGTTCTTTTCCACTTTGTCCATATACCCATGTATATATGTATATCCCTAAATAGAATGATAGTCATAAGTTGGGAAACCCCTAGGCAATTCTTTGGCTTATCCAAGAAGGTTACCTCCATCACCTTTTTTTTTTGTCAGGCCTTCTGCTACAAGTTACACTGTGGGTCTGAGACATTCCTTTAAGGCCTCCCTCCGAAAGTTGCTCATCCAGCAGTTTCTGAAGGTCATTTGTGCCTTTATGTTTCTTTCTTGGATTCCAGGGCTGTATTGTTTAGGCGTCTCTTGGTAGATCTGAATTTTCGAGAACAACTCAACACAAGAGCGGGACCGCAGCCAAGCCTGGGTAGCGTAAGCCTGGGTGCAGAAACCACTTGGAATTCGGTTGTGTGGTACCCGAGACTCATAAGGATACTCGCAATCACAAAAAGTACAGCAAAGTAGGGCGAGATGCAGATTACCCGGCACCTCACCCTGATTTTCAAGAGCTTGTCTGGTAGAATCACCAGACAGAGAGTCTCCAAACGTGGGATGGCGCATCGTGAGGTCATCGCAGTCCTTTGCCAGCAGCGGTGCAAGGGAGAAGTTAATACCTCAATGTAAACAAGAGTTTGCGGTTCCCCGTGCTAACCCTATGTACTTGTAACCCCGCAGCCTTCGCCTTCTGATGCCGCTGTGATGCCTGTGTAGAAACAATGAGATTGTAGATTTTGCCCTGTGCCTGACTCCAAATGCCCTACATCTCCTAACCCCGCTGATCATGAGGTGCGGCCCCATCACGACGACCTTGTGCCCTCCGGTGCTTTCACAGACGGGGAGCGATTGGTGCGAATTCCCAGCAAGGGCGGCTAAAGGGGTGCACAGTATTCTTGGATTTTGATCCGTTAGGCTTAGGACTTAGGATTTACGAGTTGTAAGCTTGTGGGAGAGTGAAGTATTGACTTGCAGCTGTACATCAGTAGCCTTCGGGTGACGAGGTCTACTTTAGATGGTGTTTCCGAGAACTATGAGCTTTATTGGCTGCTTTGGACTTCACAGCTGTTTTGGGGCTGTGGGCGGACCCCAAAGTTTGACGAAATTCAGCTGAGGAGGCAGGGCAGACAGATCCCAAATTTGCGGGCCAGGGTGTTTCACGCTGGAGGCATTGACGAGCAGTTCAGCTTCGCAGAAAAGACGTAGATACTTTTGTCATTTCCCTTGTCCGAGCAATAAAGTTTGGGGGTCTGAGCTTGCGTGTTTGGGGTTCTTCGCCTCTCCCTACCAAATGTCCATGATACACACATCGGCACGCTGCATAGACCGCAGACGTGCCGACGTACCTGGAAAGGTTTTTGTTTTCACGGGTAGTTGCAAGTTAGCAGCCTTAGCAGGAATCTTATGTCCACCTTTCTAGCTACCTCGCATGCCCGAGTTTCGCATGCAAAGAGCTAAACGAGGCATCATTGCCAGGTATTTTGGCTGCCAAGTCTGCCATCTATCTGGCTTGCAAATTTTGTGGCCAAATCTGAAAAATGATCCGCGCATGGCCCCTAGAGACTGAAAGCACTCGGACATAGTTGAGCCTTCACGTTTAGACCCTGGTCCGCGTGCACTAAAGGCCTACGCGCAAGAGCTTCAAACCTCAGCCTATGATCTGTTGGGGCTTTCTTTACATCCACCCTACAAACGCAATGTAGCCCATACATTATGTGGACCCCTTTCCTAATAATAGTGACTTATATTAGGGTCCTCTTATATTCTTATTATACCACTATTCCAGTTTCTTAAGGTGTAATTCTTGCGTCGTATCCATCTCGTGATTGCCATTTGCTTTGTGCTTCAGTTGCAGGACCTCCTGTAGGATGCGTATACTACCTATGAACCCTAGGGATGCAGGTATACAAATGATACCTACATTGGGCCCTAAAGTCGTCTGTAGATTTTACCAAGATTGGGCAAATTCGGATCCCTAGAGGAATCTTTACATGCCCTGGCAGATTTCCTCAGTAACCCCGAGAGTAGGCCCCTATAGAATCCCCTGTATATCTCTGTTAAGGAGTTTAGGGCTTCGGGCTTAGACTATAATTCCTATATAAACCTTATATAACCCCTATAATCCCTGTAGTTTCCATTTTCTTTGCCATTATCCCAATATCATCCCCTATATAAACCCATATTTTGGGGAAACCCAAAACCCTAATCCCTAAACCCTATATAACCAACATAGGCTCCTTCGGGTTGACTAAAGAGGCCTTGCCACTGTGGTCGACCACAAACGCCTCTGAGCGTCCCAAGTGGTTTGTGCCGTGGGCCTCAGCGTCCACTTTTGCCAGAACTTACCATCATTACTTCTACTTACCTTTGGGATCATGGAAAGTTTTTGCACTCAGGGTTTTGTTGCAAAGGGTATTTCTCGCCAGCACCGTCTTCCACCATCTCTCCAGATGATTTGTCAGACATCTATGACACATCATGGCAAGGGTTTGCAGCGTTTCTGATGTTCTCACGCTGAGTTCTCACGGTAGGCATGGACCCCGGCGCTTGGAAACTATCATGAAAAGGTTGGTTGCTGTCTCCCGGGGTCATTGCTTATGCAGGCGATCCTTCAAAAAAGCATGCCATTACCTACATGTTCTTGCAAATCCTGGACCCTATGGCTGAAGGGCGTCTCGAAATTACAGACCCTTGGAGTTGAAGCCCCCATTCTCCAGCCAAGGTTGGACACTTCCCTCAGAAGGCGTGATTGTGTTTGCCTGTGCCTGCCCAATGCTCGTGCTTTGGAGCGCATGGTTGAGAAGCCTGGCTCATATCACAAGTTCCCAACGCCGCGGGATTCCCGCAGAATCAGCATCTTTCCCTGAAGCTGGCTCGCATCAGGCGCGCTCCCTCGTAGCCTTAATGTCGCCACGCCAGGAGCGCCGTTTCTGCAAGCTACGCCGCCGCGCTGGGCGTCGGTGCAGAGGGCGGGCCAGAAGCTTGTGGGGATTTGCGTCGATTTGAGGGTTTTGTTTTTGGATGGCTAACGTCGGCAATCTGGATCTCGACAGCTTTGCTGTGGAAGTTCCATTTGCAGTTTCGGTCATGAAGCTTCCATTTGCAAGCAGGCTACCAGATGCAAAGCTCCTTGGAAAAGAGACGAGATAGGGTGAGGTAAAGAGATTGAAAGCAGGGAGGGAGAGAGGGAGAGTCAGAAAGAGAGAGAGGGAGTCACAAAGTGAGGTCGGTGCATCGGCAGGGATTTATGGTGTAAGAAAGGGCTCAACATCCGTGCATGTTCTGCAGTTACTGGTGGCCCATTTCTTTCCGGCTTCTTGGGCAGCTGTTACCTAAACTCTGAGCACCTTAAATCCCTGGAGTCTTTGCGACCGGCTCCCGAAGAGATCTCTATGACAGTGATCTGTCCGAGGCCAGTTCGATGCTTGCACTTTGCCAACGAACCCGTTGGGGAGCTAGACGCTCTTTGGCTAAACATCTGCAGCTTGCATAAGGCACACATCTTCCCCATTAAGGCAGTATGCTTCAGAGATCAAGATGAATCCATTCATAGAGCTGCTTCAGCCCTGACGGCACTATACTGCGCCTGGAGTGATGCACGGAGAATTTGGCACGGATCCTACTATCAGGGTCCGAGTTTTAGCGGAAAGGCTGCCGCATATATTTCAACAGAGGAAATGCCTGCAATATGCGCTAGCGCAAGAGTAAAAGTATGTCCTCAGGCAAGCCAGGAGGCCTCCGAGACCGCCACCTGCAAAACTTGGAGCTTCTAAACATGGCTTTCTTGAGGTTAAACATGATGCAAGCTACTAAGAATGGCCCAACTGCGTTCTTGTGTCCGGATTCAAATCTCCAGCCTGCCCTAGCTCCGTTGCAGTAGCGCCGATAGGTTTCTGCATATCAGCTACAGTCTAAGTCTAAACTCCTAGCATCCCCCTTAAGAAGCCCTAGGTTACTCCCCTAAATACTCCCCCATAGAATCCCCCATGAGGAGTTTAGATTATGGCTCATATTTCCATACACCTGCCTGGGAGCTTCAGGTGCAAGTTGTGCCCGACGGGTCCGTCGTGCGCCGTGCTCAGGGATGGTGTCTCCATGTTTTGAAGGGGACCTTAGGATACTTGCTACGATATTAATTATGATTGTTCCAGTTACTATTGTTATTACTACTATTATTATTACGACTATCTATTATAATTATCATTACTGTCATTGTTATCATTACTTTGTAATAATACTAATAGTATTGATCCTGTTATCATTGTTATTACTACGATTATTACGACTATCTATGATTACTACTAACATAATAAGGTCTACATCATGTTCGTGCAGCATCGGAGTTCTGGGAGCCTCCAACCTCTTTGAGCTTCTGGGGTTTATCATATTATAGTCCCCCTTAAGTAGATAGAATTTAGGGTTTAGGGTTTAGGGTTATAGTCCCCCTTAAATAGATAGAATATTGTGGGTATATGGAGATCTTATTATGATATACCCAAAGCCATATTCTGCTACCTTGGGGGACTATAGGTCCCACTTGTGTTGCGTCTGCGGCCTTTCAACTTTGAGTCGCAGGTTAAGTCCCGAAGCCAGAGCTGACATATAGCTCTTAAAGAAGAGGCCCCCGGTGTGCCCTTGCGAAGCTTCTGGAAAGGGGGGATTGCAAAGTGAAATTCACTAGGGCGAATTAAGGTCTATCGCTATTCGGCCTTTGCGGCTGTACCTAAGCCTTGGGATTTCCCTTACTTAGGGCTATCCGCTATCGGGTCCCCGAATAGTGGGTATGTAGCCCATGAGTGAACTAAAGTCCCCTAAACCCTAAACCCGACCCCCCCCCCTCCCGCACTTTCCAAGGCTGGGGTCCTCCAGCCAAGATGTGGCTGGTCTCTTGGGCCTGGCCCCTAGAAAGCTAAGCTGCGTAGCAAAAAAGAAAAGATTGGCCTTTTACAGCCCCCAAACACAGTGGCAAGTTACTTGGGGTTGTCCTGTTTTGCAGTTTTGGAAAGGAAGCTTGTGTATATGAACTATGACATTTCTTGCTTGCTCTCAACTACCAGAGAAATACTTCCTGGTTGATGCTTAATGCTTCAGGGCTTTAGGGGACGGGCTTGGGTTAGGTTTTGGGAGGGCGTGTAGAAACTGATGCGGCGCTTTGGTTTGTATCAGTAGGGCTAGACTTCACCATGTTGTCCATCCCAAGGCTCTTCTTGCAAACTGTGGGCTCAGAGTCTTTGCAGGGATGCCTCAACCCTAAACATCCCTAAACCCAAAATAGTAGTTTCACATGTTCTTTTCCATTATCCCTATATAACCCTATATTATACCCCTAGAGCTGTGAGCAAAGCTCTGGGAGCCAACTCCTTCAACAGAAGCATCGAGCTTCTGGTAGGCTTTGGGCTATGGGGGGTTTGAGCTAAAGGCTTTTAGGTGGTCACAGGCACATAAAAAACCTGGAGCTTTGAGGTTGCTGAACT
>CAJNIZ010020580.1:75585-86767 GCA_905231905.1 Symbiodinium pilosum | reverse complement strand
GGTCAGGGTTTAGGGTTTAGGGTTTTAGGAATTAGGGTTTAGGATTTAGAGTTTTTGGGTTTTAGGTTTTAGGGTTTAGGGTTTAAGGGTTTAGGGTTTAAGGTTTAGGGTTTTAGAGTTTAGGCGGTTCCCCCTATGATCCCCAAGGTGGGGGGAATAGCAGGAGAGAACTTTCCCATGTTGAGGGTCATGCGAAGTGTATAAGGACTATACGAGGCTCTGGAAAGCTATGGAAGCGGGATATGAGGCTTATGTCAAACCCTCCTTCTTCAAGCCACTCTCGCAACTGCTCAAGGCTAATAGTATCGTAAATTCCATGTTTTTCAATCCATTTCAATCCATAAAGCCTGAAACCTTAAACTATTCCTTTTTTCTGTGTCATTCCCTAAGTCCCAGACCTTACATGGCAGCTTCCAATATCCTTCCATTCCATAAACCCAAGTAGTGGCTCCTATGTTCTTTTCTAGTTGCTAAACCGTGAACCCTGTCATGTTTTGAAGCCACCAACAGGCAGCGTATGATTGGCTTGGAAACGCAGGCTTCGAGGTTCCCGAGCGCACAGTATCATGTAAGGCTTGTTTTGGGGGTTACACATAGAGATGTATGGGGTTGTGGGGATGATTTAGCGACCACAATGGGATAATGTTGCTGACTATTGGGGCTTCTACGTCAACGACAATTCCCCCTTATCTGGGGCCACGTCCAAAGGCGGTCTTGGATTGCATGCGGAAATCAAACAGCATCAAGCTTCTGATAAGTCCCAAACCTAAAGCCTAAACCCTCAGCCCTGGGTAGGCATATGAGTTACAAAGGTTTAGTTTCATCTATAGCAGCAACTATAGGACAGGAGGACATGACTTGTGCGTTGATTAAACCATAAGTGTTTGCTGCCGAGGATACGCCTGTCGTTGTTATAAAAGCTGAACCCCAGCCCTTTACATCTAAACCCTATAGTAAGACCATAGGAGGGGTGTAGGTTTTAGGGGTTAAGGTTTCTGGGTTTTGGGCTTAAGGTTTAAGGTTCACATGAAGATTCAACCTCTGAAGCCTGACTGTGTTGGTCCCAATTTGGGAGCAGCGACTTCGGATTGGCGCTTCCGCTGTTCTCTCCCAAAAGTAGTACTGATCCTCATTATTGGGACGCCCCGAAAAGGAACCCCTAATTTCTGGAAAGCTTCATATGTCTGGCAATAGACGGACCCCTTCAAACCCCCTAAACCCTAAACCCCTAAACCGTTGGTACTAGACATCCCGCATGACCTAGGTCTGCTGTAGTACCAGGTTTCCATGGCTTTGGATACTGAAGGACCTTGGTATATTCTAGTAGCATAATTCTCAAAGTTTGGGATACTTAGGGACATTGGCGTGCTAAAGTACCATAATTCCCATGGACTGGGCTACTTAAAGACCTGGGCACACAACTGGTTTAGGGTTTAGGGTAATAGTCTCCTAGTTCCCAAGGCTTGAGATACTTGTTTTTTTTTTACATTTGGGTACCGTTTGGCGGGATCCCAATAGTACAGATTCCATGGTTCTGGGGTCTATCTTTGGGTTCCCCTATTTTGAGAGAAACTACCACTCAGGGTTGAGAAGCTCTAAACCCTAAGCCCTGAGCCCTTAACCCTAAACCCTAAACCCCAAACCCTAAACCCTAAACCCTGATTTCGAAGGTTATGGGATACTTAGGGTTCTGCCGGATGGTTGGCACCCACCGTGATCAAGGGCACTTGGCTTTCCTCCGATGACTCCAAGCCTTGGAGGTCTCTACCCTTAACATACTAGGAAGCTCTAAACCCTATACCCCAAACCCCTAAGAAAGCCTAAGCCCCAAACCCTCAAGAAACCCTAAACCCTAAACCCCAAAGAAACCCTAAACCAAAGAAACCCTAAGCCCTAATCCCCTGAGAAACCCTAAGCCCTAATCCCCTGAGAAACCCTAAACCCAAAACCCCAAAGAAACCCTAAGCCCTAATCCCCTGAGAAACCTTAAGCCCTAAGCAAAAAGCCCCTAAGAAACCCTAGGGCCTCCAGGGCTTCATGTCAATTACCAGTGATCATGGAGGTCCCCATTCGTGATTTCATAGCTGACTTTTTCTGAGACGAGTTTACAGGACTGACGGTTTATATGTGCGGTTTGCCCGAGTCGACAGTCAACAGACATAAAAGCAGACACCACTATTCCTGCGCTGCGGAACCCTATATACACTCAACGAAAATCTTACCAAAATCCCCTGCTTAACATGCGCATCTGGGTACCCGTTAGCCCCTACATCTTCTTAGCTTCCGTTTCGCTTCCCACTTGTTCTTACAATTTGATCCTCAATGGCTATTCCCAGGTTCACCCAGCCTCAGCCCTGGTCTTGCTTCAGCAGAAGAGACAATGAACCTGTCTGCTATGGTAGGCATGCTTTGACCTTTCCACGGCACTTCGCTGTGCCTTTGGCGCGCTGGGATATACATCCCCTTACAAAGATATCCACTTTGCGTGCTGAAAGGGCTTACAGGGTAATTTTCAATAATTTCAATTCCCAATCTAAGGTCATTTTGGTACTATTCCCTATATAAACCACCATTTAAGGTGAGGTCGGGTGAGGTCGCTTTAATTTAGGGTTAGGGTTGCGGGGTTTGTGGGATTTCTGGCAATTCTGTGACTCGAGGGGGTTCAAGGCAGGGGACCCTTCAAAATCTTAATATAATACTAAACAAAATCGTCATAATAATAGGCAATAACAACAACATAAGAATAATCTATAGCACTGGGAACTTCTACGTTGGTTCACTCGAATTCCCCTTACCCCTGGTAGCCCTAAACCATAACCCTGCATGTAGTGCTAGCTGCTAGGCCCCCTTGGGGATGCCACGCATGCAATCTTGGCGACGCATTTGGGTGCTTCCCCAAAACCTCGCCAGTCCCCGGAGAATTGCTGGTTTCATGTGACAAGCCTTCATGACGTGCAGCCTGCAAGTCTGTAGTAGTACCATAGAACTCCGGGTTCAAGGTATTCATACACATATATATGTATATATGTGTGTGGTCATCCGTGTATATGTATAACTGTACACATATAACAAATATGTGCGTGCATCTTTGTGTACATCATATGGGGATCTCATACAGTCGCAATCAAAATTCCACTCTATCAACTCTCCGGGACCTCCTAGCAGCGGCTGGTCGAGCGTCTCGCTGTCCCAACCGCTGCAGCTAACAACATGGAAGCTAAAGGATTGATATGGCCCCCCCCATGAAGGTTCAAAGGTTGGGTCCCAGTGTACTGCAGGTTGGGCGCTCCTTTTAATAGGGCCCTTATCAACCCCTTGATTGAAAAGTGTGCTCTGCGGTGCAAGCTGGGTAGTGTCTGTGTAAGAGTAGTGCACGGGATGTATAGATCTAGAAGTTATAGATCTTCTGGGATAAGCCGGGAATTCTTTAGCGTTTAGGGTTTTTGGGTTAGATCTTGTAGGGGTTTGTCTGGGGTCAGATTGGGCATCGAATCTTTAGCTTACATTCTACCTACCAGCATTGAGGTATGAAGGGGTGATGGTGCAGGATTGAACCCTAAACCCTAAACCCTGATCCTTCGGCCCTAGACCTTAAATCTTGGGTCAACCCCCCACCAAGTAATGGGTACCACAAAGAACTATTGGAGATGTATCAAGGCCGTATGAATTCCATATTTAGGTGCCTTTGTTGTAGGGGGGATTGAGACGTTTCGGGCTCAGGAGTCAAGCCTACGATTTCCGTCACGTGCCTTTGGTTTTTAGGATACGAAGGTTAACCTTTAGAGCCGAAAGTCTTTCATATAGCTGTGGCTACAGGCGTATACAGGTTCAGAGTTTTCCGCGTGAGGTGGTGCAAAAACTGTGCCAGACGTTTTGGGTTCTCCTGTATAATGCGGCGGTATAGAGTGCCCCAAAATAGAACCATCATGCGGATAGGCTATGCATTTGATTCATTTCGAGTTGAGGTTTTGGCTTTGGAGTCTCTACAAAAGGAGTTACCCTCAGGACAAACCCAGGGATGCACGGTGACCATGAGGGCCGCTATCATGGACTGGGGTGTAGGGTTTAGGGTTCAGGATTTAGGGTTCAGGATTTAGGGTTTAGGGTGTATGGTTCAGCGTACAGGGTTCAGCATTCAGTGATGAGCCGGCCTATCTCTGCTTGTTGCTTCCACCGCTGACAACACCACTGACAGCTTTGCTGGGAGTAAGCGTCGTCGCCACGGTTTCCATGTAAAACAGCAAAAATCTTAGCATTCGCGAAGACATTCTAAACCCTGAACCCTGAACCCTAAAGGCCCTAACCACGTCACAGCTCTCATCTCTCACATCAAACAACTAATAAAGCGGATCTTGGCTGCCCAACCCCCCAACATTAAACAAATCCCTGACTACCATATGGTCCTTTGAAAGCCGAAAAGGTTACCAAGACTAACAAAAAATGTCATGGCTCCATCCCACCCCTAACCCTAAACCCTGAAGTTTTCGATTTAATCCTGAAAGTTCATGGCTTGAGTTTACCTGGACCCCAAAAGTAGGTAAAATAATGGCCTTTGTGGCTATTATTATGGGTTTAGGGCTATTATTTTACATACTTTTGGGGCTTAGGTAAGGTTAGACGAACCCTAAACCCTGAAGTCGTAGAATGATTAAACCCTGAAAGTTTCATGGCTTGAGTCTGAGGTAAGAAGTATGGGCGACCAGAAAGGACCTTGGGGTCCTTGGGTAGTTACAAACCTCGTATATACTAGACCATATGCGTAGGGTTTAGGGTTTAGGGTTTACGGTTGAGGGACTGTATCCCATTATTGCCCTTGAGTTGCCCTAGCATCCACCAAAATTGGGGACAATACCCCATGCATACCTTCAGGGGCCTACTTGGGCCACGATTTAGGGTTTAGGGTTTAAGATTTCGGACCTGAACTTCTTTGGGCAATATCATCTCTAACCCCCTGCACACCAAAGTCCTTGGAAGCCGAAGTGTAATCTGCGTAACTGCAGCCCCCGAAACTGCCTTCCTAGCGAATGCTTACTCCCAGCACTCTACCAAGTCCCGCTCGCACGGATGGAATTCTCTCGCAACGAGCGGGTCACTAAACAATATCGGGTTTGAGGGTTGGTTCTTTGCTGGTTGAAACATGGTGGAGTTCCTTCGACTTGGTTTTTTTGATCCTGAAGTGAAGCCTCGTAAGCCCCAAATCCTTAACCCTTAACCCCCCAATTCTAGACCCCACATCTCCCTGTAACCTCCAGGCGTCCAATTCCCGCCCTATCCCCTATAAACCCTAAATTTTCCATTTGATTTTCCCTCATTGGTACCCTACAGCCAAAACCTGGCTTGTGTGGCTTTTAGGGGTTTGGGGTTTAGGAGTCTCTTAATGGTCCCTGATAAGTTCAGGTTTCAGGCTTTAGAGTTTAGCTTTTGTTGGGCGTAGGGTTTTTAGGATTTGGGGTTCTGGGTTTGGGGAACGAAAAATCCAATGGAAAAGAACATGGACAATAGAAGGCCAGAGGTTTATAGGGGCATATAGGCCTTAGGGTTTAGGATTTACTTCCTTGCGAGCAATGAAGGAGGAACTGAAGAACGCATGGAAACAACTACATTGTCAGGGAATATATAGGTCATAGTACACTAGACGTAGCAAGTATATGATCTTTCGGAACAGCCCCGTACTTCGCGTTTTGAATGCAAGGATTTTGGAAAACTCAAAGCTCTAGAAGCTGGGTCCCTATTACTGGCATATGCAGATTATGAGGTCCTACTTTGGGGGGGGGTTCCCTAAACCCTAATTCCTGCATCCTAAACCCTAAATCCTAAACCCTAGACCCTAAATCCTAAATCCTAAACCCTAAATCCTAAACCCTAAATCCTAAACCCTAGATCCTAAGCCCCAAATCCTAAACTCTAGACCCTAAATCCTAAATCCAAATTCCTGAGCCCCAAATCTTAAACCCTGAACCCTAAATCCAAAATCCTGAACTCTAAACCATAAACCCTGAATTCCTGGAGCACCGGGATGCTACATCTCTCAAACACGCCCATACCTGAAGACTAGATTTCCCTTGACAACGGTGCTCCTTCAAAAGGGGTGTGGTTTAGGGTCTATAGGGTTTAGGGTTCAGGATTGAGGGTGGGCTATAGGCTTACGTGAAGAATTGTCCAAAACGAAGATCCTTCTATGAACCCGAATTAGAATTTGGCCCCTAGGGCACCCTAAGTCTGAAGGGCCCGTGATTCGGACAACCCGCGCTCCACATGTGGGCAAGTGTAACTCAGGGCTCCGGGTCCAGGGTTTAGGGTTTAGGGTTCAGGGTTTAGGGTTTGGGATCTAGGATGTGTTTGGGGTTTTAGGCGTTTGTTGCTGCACCTCTTTTGGGGTTTAGGGTTTGGGGGTTTTGGGGTTATAGCCACTAGCGAGAATAGGGTTTTGGGGGTGCCTAGAATGAGGTACCACGATTCTTGGAAATAGCTGGATGGCGATTTTCAAAATTACAATATGTCATGGTAGCTGGTAAGGCCAAGAGCGCTAGACCCAGACGGGTAAGCCCCAAAGCCCAGAGAAAGTAAAGCCCTCTCGGTAGACACAGACATCTTGCAGAGCACAGAAAACGGGTTCAAGGCGTAAGGTAAAATCCCAAACCCTCTTACAATACACGCCTAAGTAGGGACCCACTAGGAAAGGAACAAACTAAGGGGTACGGACACCCCGTTTAGAGCCCCTCTACATCACCCCCCAAAGGGAGGGATATCCCCCATGAAGGCTTCCACTCGAGTGCTCCTTCTTGTGATTCCAGTCTGAACCTTGCGATGAACATAGCCATAACCTACTGCAGGGACTAACAAAAACACGGCTTAGAACCAACCACAAACCTCAAAACTCAGACGCTCTCACATCCGACGGCGCGTCTCAGGGAGTGTTCGCCGTCACGGACATGGATAAGTTGTGTACAGCGCTGCCTTCGCCAGACTCCGGTTCTAGGGGCCAAAAAATTGAGAAACATGTAAGATACATGCAATGTGCATAATACTACATATGAAGACTTCACAGGCTTTTCCCGAATGCGCAGCAGAAGGGTTCTGGCTTTGAGGTTGGGGGTCTGGGGGTTGGGAGTTGACGCGAAATCCGTGCGCAGCATTCGCAAGCGTTCGCCGTGTGTCCGCCGCGTGTTCGCAAGCGTTCGCAAGCGTCCGCGGCCGAAAATCGTCGCGAAACGCAGAATTGTCGTCGCTTTTGGACTCGCGTGGCGTCTTCGCGTCTCAAAAGTTTCAAACGTCAAAGGGATCGGGGGTGTCGTGGTCGCGAAACGCAGAACTGTTGTCACTTTTTGACTTGCGTCTGGTCTTTGTGTCTCAAAAGTGTCAACGGTCACGGGGATCGAGGGGTTCGTGCTCGCAAAATGCAGAACCGTCGTCACTTTTGGACTCGCGTTGCGTCTTCGCGTCTCAACAGTGTCAACCGTCACAGGGATCGTGGGGGTCGTGGTCGCGAAACGCAGAACTGTGGTCACTCTTGGACTCACTCGCATTGGGAGGGGAGGAGAAGGGAGGAGAGGAGAGGAGAGGAGGAGAGAGGAGGAGAGAGGAGAGGAGAGAGGAGAGAAGGGAGAGGAGAGAAAAAAGAGTAGAGGAGACAGGATAGAAGAGAGAGGAGAGAAGAGAGAGGAGAGGAGCGAGAGGAGAGGAGAGAGAGGAGAGAAGTGAGAGGAGATGAGAAAGGAGAGAAGGGGGGGGGAGAGAAGAGAGGATGGAAGAGAGGAGAGAGGAGAACGGAGAGGATAGAGGAGAGAGAAGAGATACGAGAGAAGGGAGAGGAGAGAAGAGAGCAGAGGAGAGATCAGAGAGAAGAGACATTTGAGGAGAGGGAAGAGAGAGGAGAGACGACGACCACGGACTTAAGTTTCCTGATTGGTGTCGCGCGTGGGGAGTATCTTTGCGATGTACGTGTCACGTGTCTGCATTCGAGTTCGTGGATCCTATCAGGTTTTTGGGTAGTTGTTCGTTCCGAGCTGCGCGGAGTTAGAATTCAAGAAGGAATTTTGGTAAAAGGCTTCGGGTCCTCTCGGGTTTGTGTGTAATAATTTGAAAAAAATGAGGGAGCCCAAATGTAGACCCAACATATTACACTTCATATTATTGGGCCGCCCAAAAAGGTACCCCTAATTTTGGGAAACCCTAAACCCTAAACATCACTATATAACCCCTAAAACCCCGCTTGCAGGTACCCCTAATCTTGGGAAACCCTAAACCCTAAACATCCCTATATAACCGCTAAAACCCCGCTTGAAGGTACCCCTAATTTTGGGAAACCCCCCTTTAATTGTGAGAGGTAAGATTTGTAGGGCTCAGTCGGGTTCAGGGGCCACTGCAAAGGTCAGAGTTGAGTTTATGGGGAGGGGTTCGGGGTTTAGGGGTTTAGGGTTTAGTGGTTTAGGGTTTTAGGGTTTAGGGTTTTACGGTTTAGGGTTTTACGGTTTAAGGTCTAGGGTTTTAGGGTTTAGGGCGTAGTGTTAAGGGCCAAGGGCATCTGTAGAAGGGAGTACAAATGAAACAAGTGGAGGGGCATCGCTGCAAACCCAAGCAGACTAGGACAACACTCAAAAAATCTGGCGTGCCATCTGTTTCTTCTAGATGAGATGTATTGGTGCTTCAAGCTTTCAGGTTAGGGCAAAAAGTACCAAACCCGAACCCCTAAGCCCTAAATCCTAATCAAACTGTAAATCCCACGAGACCTGTGGATTCCAAGTCCTGTAGGGCTTTACATGTAGCCCACATCACCTACAGCATTATGGGTTGTACCTACTAATTAGGGAGTCATGACTGAATTGGGTTTACTGGTGGAGTATTTGGCTTAGGAGTTCGAACGCTGCTTGAAGGTTCACGGGTAGTTTGGAAGTGTTGCGAGAAGTCTCCCCTAAACTGGGCGATAGCCTGTAGTTATCCAGACTAGAGGCTGACTTATATCCACCCAGGAACCTGAGCGTAAGACCCAAGCTCTTCTCTCATGGGTTCAGATGTGTGATCGTCAGCTTGTCCCACAACAAAACCACTCGGGTTCCGCGCCATTTTGGATGGCTGGGCCAGTCCTACTGTTGATACATATTGTGCATGGCCGTTGTCTTGTAGAATTTCCACAATTCCCGGAGTAAAGGTGCTTAGGGTCATGCAGGATGTGCAGCATGAGCAGCAGTACAAAGTTACATGGGAGTACTTCGCGCGAACTTCTAAGTCACAATTTAGCCCTCGTCATGCCACTAAGAGTCCCAGGTTGGAATGTATTGGGGTATATTAGCAGCATTAGTAGTAGGAAGGGGACCCTAAACCCCAAACCCTAAACCGTTAACCCTAAACCCTAAAGGAGGGGGAGGAGGGGGAGGGCTACAACCATACTTCGAGTCCCAGAGGTGGGTGGCCTAGCATCACGGACTCATCATCGCTATCGAAATCTGCCGAGGTCCTTGGTAGTGAGTCTGAAGGTTGAGAATTTATACTCCCCCTTAAGTAGACAGCATATAGGGGTTATATTGGGATAATGGAAAAGAAAATGGAAACTACTACTTATGGTTTAGGGTTATAGTCCCCCTTGAGTAGATAGAACATGGCTTTGGGTATATTATAATAAGATCCTCCTATACCTCATATTCTATCTACTTAAGGGGGACTGTAGGTATGTGATAAGTCAGCAAGAGCTTTATGACGAGAGCCACAGCTGCTACTTCAAAGTGGAAAGATTGGTGGGGGAGGCCTGCATTTCTATCCAAGCTCCTCCCTGTTGTAGAACCCAATCTACTACGATCCTGATTTTCGGGACCACGAATCTGTTAGTATTTGGGGTTAGCGGTAAAGCCCAAGCCCAATTTCATTATCCAGCTGCCACTGAGTGGGGGCAGTATTCAACCTGAGTCCTATTTTTGCTCTCCTGGCAAAGATAACATGCCTAGGCTTACTTTGCGTTGGTGGGGTATATGGCACTATATATATATATGTATATATACATATGTATATATACATATGTATATATACATATGTACATATGTATATCCCCTTCCTTCTTACTAACCCCCGGGTAAGTAGCATGCCTGAGCTTGGTTATCAGATGCCGCCGCCAAGGGTACCGCACAGTTGGCTTTGGGGATCCAAGCCATTGAGTCTGGTTTAAGGCGGAGTTTAATTGAGGTTTCGGGTTTAGGGTTCAGGTTTTAGGGTCTAAGGCTTAAGGTTTACGTCGAAGATTATGCACTGATACGGGATACCTGGCGGAGGCAAGCGAGATCTGGAGTTCTCTTCCGTACCCGTCGCACGCCCGATGTTTCTGAAGCTACCTGTTGCCCGACAACTGTCCCTAAACCCTAAACCCTGTGTCCCTCAAGACTGATGTCTCCCATCTCATGCTCTGTAATTTTGTGAAACTTACATAGGGCATCCACCCACCAATAGTGACCACAGGAGAGAATGGCGAGTATATACAAGGAGCCCGATATACTCTGACAGTGCCAGGTAAAACCATGTGGCATACTACATGGATTTTGTACTTGCAACTGGAGTCGTAGTTGTGGTTCTCGTTGTAGCAGCAGCAGTCGCAGCAGCAGCAGTAGTAGCAGTAGCAGCAGCAGGAGCAGTCGAAGCAGCAGCAGCAGCAGGAGTAGTAGTCGTCGTCGTCGTCGTCGTCCCCGTCGTCGTCGTAGTGGTGGTGGTAGTAATAGTAGTAGTAGTAGTAGTAGTAGTACTAGCACTAGAACAGAAGGCCCACTGTCAGAATCCCAAATAGCAAGCAACATGTCTGTTGCAGAGGTCCCCTTCGCCCCTGATGAAAAATCCCCACATAAGATGAAACATGTGTTTAGGAGAAATCTCTTTAAGATCCCAATACCCAGCCACGTATACCAAAATCTAACAACGGTAGATCTCGAGAAAAAAAAAAAAGCAAGAGCCTCCCCCCCGAAAAAGCGTGAAGTGAGCACGCAACCATAACAAAAAAACACATTTGTGTGAAGACAAAGACCCCGATACTAAGCCAGCCGGCCCACAATAAATCTTGAAATGATCACGAAAAAAAGAAAACGAGTGCAAAGTAAAGAAAAACGCACCGTCAAATACGCGACCATTTCGTAGTAGTAGTAGTAGTAGTAGTAGTAGCAGTAGTAGTAGTAGTGGATCCCATGAGTGCTCTGAATTGGTCTGAACC
>CAJNIZ010020580.1:39912-73781 GCA_905231905.1 Symbiodinium pilosum | reverse complement strand
AGGCGCAACAAGCACAAACGGATAGCAGCATAGGGCGCTAGCCCAGAGGGCCGGAGAATAGGCGCAACAGGCACAAACAGATAAGAACAGAGGGCGCCAACCCAGAGGGCCATAAAATAGGCGCAACAAGCAACAACGGATAGGAACAGAGGGCGCCAACTCACAGGGCCAGATGGGAACAGAGGGCGCCAGCCTAGAGGGCCAGAGAAAAGGCGCAACACGCACAAACGGACAAGAGCAGAGAGCGCCAACCCAGAGGGCCAGAACAGGCGCAACAAGCAAAAACGGATAGGAGCAGAGCGCGCCAACCCAGAGGGCCAGAGAATAGGCGCAGCAGGCACAAACGGATAGGAACAGAGGGCGCCAGCCCAGAGGGCCAGAGAATAGCCGCAACAAGCACAAACGGACAGGAGCAGAGAGCATCAGCCCAGAGAGTCAGCGAGGCGCCACAAGCAACATTGGACGAGAAACCAGAAGAAATGCAGGGAAGCGGACAGGGCCGATAGCGCACGAAGGCTAACCCAAAACCCGCGAAGAAGCAGCTTACCAAGGAACTGGCACTAGCGCAGCAAGGGGACAGGGCCAACAGCGTATGAGGGAGAGCCTCGAGCCGAACCCAAGATGAAGCAACACCCCACCGCCTAGAAACCATGGGAACGCAGCAAGCAAAGAGCGAGCCAGAAACCCAGGATGAAGCACGATGGAGCAGCACCCCGCAGAACGTTGCCCACAGGGCACAAAAGCGCGCCCCAAACCCAAGATGAAACAGCACCCCTACTCCAAGCAGAAGAAATGCAGGAAGCTCGCGGGGCCAAATAATGCACGTTGAGCCCAAACCCAGGACGAATCAACACCCCAACCTCCAGAAATGCAGGGAAGCGGACGGGCCCCAAACCCGGGAATGCAGGAAGCCGGCAGGGCTGCTAGTGCACGACTAGTGCACGAAGCCACCTCGAGCAGAGTAAACGGGTCCAAGAACTGAGCAACCAGGTTGAACGAAGACTGACAAGAAGACGAAAGCAAAGCATAGGTACTGTCGCTCAAGCGGTCAACAGGGGCAGGGTGGGGGGGGGAATTGGGTTTGCGGAAGATGCACCTCATGCGCTCCCCAGTAAAAATCCCCACAAGCGCTGATTAGAGCTTAGGGTCTAGGGTAACTTCAGCCCCTGGTTTCATTCCCAGTCTCAACGCCCAGTGCTGCGTGGCTTTTCAGTCTCTACGACAAAAGGTTCATCTTGAACCCTTTTGGCAGTAGCCTATAGCTCTATAAGTGTTCCCCAAGGACTCAGCATGACTAGCCCGTACATAGACCACGGTAATCCCCTTCGTTGCTTGACAGGGTCCTTAGCCGTCCAAATATGCCAAAGGCCAAGAAATGCACCCCAGGGAGTGAACATGGGTACTGTTGCAACGCGTGTTCAAGGATACAGGACTTATTTAAGGACTCTTGTAAGGATTCACTCCCCCTTGAGGAATGCTAACTCCTTACTTTTGTGCAGACAAGTCTTAATGCATGCGTATGCAACATCTACGTGTTTATAAATCTAAGCACGCGCGGTTATGTATATTGATGTCATCCACGGCGTCATGTCAGAAATGACTCCATCATTGCAGCCCAACTGCACAATCCAAGCCAGCCGCTCAGGTGAACAGATGCGCTGCGAGCTCCACAGCGATCTCCGACATGGGGGGCTTGTCCGTGGAGGGCGGCCAACAAAGGTGGAACCGCTGGCGCAGGCGGCACCGGCATCAGCACAGGTGGACCCCATCAGGACACGTCCAGATAGCCGTGCAAGCCGAATCTGGGAGCCTCCATGCAGCTCCAGAAGCCGTAGAAGCCGGTTGTATGAACACTGGTGCTCCTGTCGCCGACGGGCTGAGCGTTTGCAGGAGCGTTGCCAGGCGGTACTGCGCCCACCGGAGCCGGCGCCACGGCAGCAGCCGGCGGCACCGCAGGCGGCGCTTCAACGTTGCGGCGGCTTCAGGCTTTAGGGAGTTTCCAAGAGACATAGGGGTCTCTTTTTGCAGATTTCCGGTAATGGAGGAAATCATACCATATATGGGGAGCCCCATCTTTGGAAGTACCCATGTGGGGATTCAAGTTCAGGGTTCGTCGCCTAAGGGAGGCTCGAATGCTCCCACTTAACAACCAGGTCTCCGAACCTTGTCGCTTAACTTACTGGTGCTCACTAGGGAATAAGGAGGAAAACAAATATATATATATATATGTATATATATATATAGGGTTTACGGTTTAGGGTTAGTAGGGAACAATGGAATATACTCCCTATGCAATTCCTATATGATATGTGCCCTTATTCTCTGCCAAACGCCAGTTGGTTAAGGGTTGAGGGTTTACAGTAGGGTTCGAGCGTTGTCGGCAAACACTCGCTTGGATTCTATGTTTGATGGATTGCCTGATTTGTTGCACAGTGCAGCTTACCAGACCTTTGCTGGCTTCATGTGCTGTGCTGTTGAAGAGAAGCTCTTCAGGTTGTTCATTCAGCGCTGTGATGTCACTAGATATGATGTTTGGTCTGCTGCAATGGCAGTACTGCGATTGAGATTGAGATTAAGGATGCACTTGCTGTCCTTTTGCTAGAAGACCAATTGGGGAGTGGATCTTTACAACTAACCTTATTGGCTAGACCCCAGGGAAGTGGGGGAGTGCATAAAGGGATCATTATACGTTAGGTGGACCCCCAACTCAGTAATGTTGACTATCAGGGATAATGGTGATTATCTTAGGGTTCTCTTACATTCCTATTATCGCGCTGTTACAAGGTGTAACATCAGAGTTTAGGGTTTAGGGCTTATAGAGTTTAGGGATCGACAGATTCTCCAATCCTCCCAGAAGCGGGGGTCAGGGAGTGCGCTTTCCCTTTAGGAGGATGCTAACATTTGGGAATTCAAGCCTAAGTAAGTGTATGTTTCCGTGAATACATACATGTACAAATACATGTGTATATATATATATATGTATACGCCCTAAACCCAAAACCCTAATCTCTTAGCCCCACTTTTTTGCAAAGACCCATCTAGTCTGTGCTGAAATCTATTTTGAGCTATAGTCTAAACTCCTAGCATCCCGGTTAATAACCCCTACAGTAGTCCCCTACGTAATCCCTTATATAACCCCCTCTAAGGAGTTTAGAGTACAGCTCATACATCCCATATCCCTATATAACCCCTATAGACCCCTATATAACCCAACATCCCTTATACAACCCCCTTTAAGGAGTTTAGACTATGGCTCTATAACCCTTCTAAATCCCTAGATAACAGTTTCCATTTCATGTTCCATTTTCTTTTCCATTTGATTTTCCATTACCGGGGTATATATGTAACCCCTTTTTGGTAATTTCCCTAAATTACTGTTCCCAAAATGGGGGAAAATTATAATGGGAACCCAAATATAGGACCCCGTATTATAGGGAATTTAGACCAATACCCATATAACCCTAAACCCTAAAATCTAAACCCAGTTTAGACTATAGCTCATCTTGACAAGCAACGTCGCCGTGCTGAAGGGCACGATCATGGCCACCTCATGTGGCTTCGGGTTTTAGGGGTTTGGGGTTTAGGGTTTAGGGGAGTTTAGGGTTTAGGGTTTAGGGTTTAGGATTTGGAGTTTGGGGTTCAGGGTTTGGGGTTTAGGATTTTGGATTTAGGGTTTAGGATTTGGAGTTTGGGGTTTAGGGTTTGGGGTTTAGGGTTTAGCGTTTGGGGTTTAGGGGTAGGGTTTGGGGCTTAGAGTCTAGGCGACCCCTGATGCTACACCACAAGAATGGAGAATCAGATAGGAGATGGGCAAAAAAACCAAAGAAACGGAAACGATGCTAATACATGGGTTATATAGGAACTAATGCTCCCCCTACTCACGAAAGCTCCCACTCCGCCTAAAAATGCATACCGTGAACATGTAGCACCCTTGTATCATGGGGGGAGTATGCATTGTTTGGTTTTGGTGGCCGTGGCATTGGCGGCGGCGGCGGTGGTGAGGGGTTATTATGAGTGGGACTTGATTACAAGTTGGTAAGCTTTCTCAATGCTTGTGTGATTAGGTTTACAGCCTATAAAGCAAGACCAATCGGCGGAAAATGTAGGAACTTACCGGGGGAACAACGGTGCGCTGAGTCCTAGTTAAACATATGGCTTAACTTCTCCTTTATAGCTTGTGGAGCATCCTGTACCGTGGGAAATCTATTCAGAGACAGTAGTGTTGATGTAGATCATGTGGCGCTGCACAATTTTCAAGCGAGCGGCTTTTTGGGGCTGGGCAGGAAGACTGCCTAAAAGGCCAGAGTACTTATCATGCGCATCTTGCGTGAGCGGGGGATACCGGTCAAGGCAAGAAACGGCAACTGCCCGAGGCAGTGTAAATTGAATGATCTTCCCCTAACTTACTCTTGGGGCGAACCTGAACCCTGAAGCCGTTAACCTAAGTTCTACAGCCCTCAGCTCCAGATTGTTTATCGGTGGTTCCCCTACCACCCCCTGTATACGCTAACTAGAGGGGAACTCAAGGAGAGGATAGTAGGGCAACCCATGATTTCAGGGTGGCCAAGGACCCGAGTATGATGTTTGAGAGACAGCCAATTGTTCATAAGAGTCCGTGCGCAACAGATCTGACCCAAAAATTTGGGATCCCTTTGGGAGAGGTCCAATAATGATAAGGATTACAATACGCTGGAGTCTATAGAGGCTTAGGGTCGTGCTCAACAAAATTCGTGGGGGAAGGCCGTCTATAAATTGCAACATCTCGAACCAATCCTTACCGAAAGACTAAGCTTCCAAATCCTAATCCCTGAACACCGTGAACCCTAAGCCCTAAGCCCTCCAAGACCCCCTAAGCCCTAAACTTTGCCGAAACCGTGTTGCAGTGGAGTTGCCATGTTCAGGCAGCTGTTCTCCAGGCTCTTGCCATTGAACAGCGGGTCACCTGGCAGTCTGCACTTGAGTTTAAGAATTGGCGTATCTCGAGGGGTCCAAATAGCCAACAATTTGTGTCATCCATAGATTTTGATAAACTTGACTTGGATCACCAGGGTTTAGGGCTTAGGGTTTAGGACGTGTATTCCATAGACATGTTTTGACTACAATGTGGCATGGAATTTCGGTTCACGGCCGCTCTGAAGGGTTCATAAGATTAAGGGATTAGGGTTGAGCAGTAATTGCTCAGGGTCCAGTGTCCGGGGTTTTAGGGCTTCATATTTCCGAAAAGAATCCATCCATTTAGGGGTATGTCGGTTGTACGTCGAAGCTCACATCTCTACGTGCCACTCCGAGCAATCTCAGCCGAAATGCCCCAACCGCTACACCCAATTTGGGCGGAACTCCAAGAACAAGTTCCACTAACCCTAAACCCTAAATCCCTAAACCCCTAAACCCTGAACCCTAAACCCCTAAACCCTAAAACCCTAAACCCCTAAACCCTAACCCCTAAACCCCTAAACTCTAAACCCTAAACCGTGGCACTTCTGCTGGCCCAAAAACTGAGGAATAGGTTCTCAGAAGCGCTGCAATTGTGTTGACAGGGTCGCAGGCCTAAGGTTTGCTGAGCACCTTGAAATCCCCATGCCGGTTTCTCAAAACAGGGGCCCCCGAAGGGATGTATGGGTGGTTGTCAAAATTATGGTCCTCTTTTGGGTACCCTAATTAGTAGGTGCCGTATTATGGTAGCGATCCAAAAAGGGACCACAGTTTTGGCAACCACCCATATGTGGATTACAAGGGCAGTCTCTAGTTGGGAGTAGAATTGGATTGCTTATCCCCATTGCAATAACGCACTGTAAAACCCTGAAAGTGACCTTAGTGAGGGTAATAGTAACAACAGCAACAGCAAGAATAGTTCTAGCAAAAATCGTAATAGTATCAAGACTCGTAAGAACGGCTATTAACAACAGCATAAAAAACAGTAGAAATAATAGTGGTGATAACAATAATCATGATGATATTGATAAGGATACGGATAATGAAAATGATGATGATGATGATGATAGTGATGATGAAAACATAATGACAATGATAATGACGAGGATACTACAAAAAATAGTAATACTGCTGGCGCTTGCCGTTCCCTAATCAGGCCGCCCCGCCTATGAAGTAGATTGCCAGGAGGCTGAAGGAGTCCTGAATAATGAGTGAAGGTTGGTTTAGGGTTTAGGGTTTCCAGGGTTTAGGGATTTGGATTTAAGGTTTGGGGGCTTAGGGATTAGGATTTAAGCCTCAGAGGTGTAGCGTTTGGGTTATAGGGCTTTTGATTTAGGGATTTGGGTTTAAGGATTAGGGGTTTAGGGGTTTTGGGTTTCAGAACGGACAGTATTAGGAATATTAGGAGCCAATGACACAGTGTAAAGTTGAGGATGGAAGAGTGAAGTTCAATGCGCACAGGGTCCAGTTGGCTTTCTACTGGGTGCAGGGCTTGCAGTTTGGGGTGTCCATCCTGGCCTACATGTTGCAAATACGGGGACCCCAATATAAACCCCAAAAATGCTATAATCCTTATCATGGGGACCCCCCAAGATGGTACCCATTTTGCAACTCAAGCTGCTTTAAGGGCTGCCTAGTCTGCAGCGGATAGCTCCTGCTAGTATGTTGTCGGGCGGTCTGCATTCGTATGGTCTGACACCAAAGAGCACTTCCAAAAATGGAGCCGACATCAATCGTCCAAAACTAGATAGGCTAACGAGCTGAGCAGTTGCCAACAAGCAGCAATCCAAACAGAAATGACTATTATGATTATTACTGTTATGATTAGCATTACTATTACTGGTATTTCCTTTATGACTATAGATATTACTATCATGAATCATTACTAGTACTATTATTACTGTACTGCTGTAGCGGGAAACGAGGCGAGCGCATAGGATGGCTGAAGGAGTAGGGCAGGATATGTGTTGCTCAGAGAACCACTCGACAAAGACCCCCACCCTCTTAACCGAATCAAAGGAAGCTCTTTAAGCAAGCGCTCTGGGGGTCCTCCTGAATAATCCTAGTCGATCAACTAGTGTCGGAAATACTTGAAGGACTTGCAGCCCCACTCATACCTACACATGAAGCAGACAAACCAATAGCTAGTCGCAAGCTAACCTGTGGCTAGCATGTGAACACCTCTCATCGCCAGGATCCACATATCTACATCCAACGTGATAAGGCGATAGATTATAGCTCCCCCCCAACAAAAAGAGCCCCTTTCCCCATGCCCAGGAAAACCAATGCAACACTTTATAGCCCTTACAGACCCCGGACAAGGCATCCGTCACAAGGAGCCCGCCCATAGACCCCAAAATGGCACTCCCTTGCAAAGGGCCCACATTCCAGTTTCTCAACAACAGCCCACTACGACTAGTTGAAGACGCTCGCCTGATCCCCAATTGGGGTTCTCCATATAAAAGCATAACCTCAACTTGGATAATATACTATAATCTGTACTATAGGGACTCCCTAAATAACGTACCTTACATTTCCCCATGACCACGTTATACCCCGTTAAATGGGGCCCATTTCACCACTCCGCTTAGCCAGGCCGCCGCTATCGCACGATGAACAACGGAGAAGGTATGCGTGACTTTCCCAACCAGCCAGCCTCATCCAGGGTTTGAACACGGAAAATTATCCAGGGTTTAGGGTTTACGGTAGTTCCTCAATAGGGGGAACCCCAAGATAGACCTCAAAATACTATGGTCCTGGCTATGGGGACCCACCCAAAGGTACCCCTGATATTGGGAAACTCCCATGTGGAAACTGTGATGATGTGAGGATATGTTTCTTGGGGTTTGGGCTGTGGCATCAAGCGGATTTTACCGGGATTTTGGTTAACACGGCCCCAGCATCAGGAGCCCTTGGCAGTTAGAGTTGCCAAAATCATCCAAAGCCCTATAATCCTTGAGGGCAGACGCAGGCCCCACAAATGCTGAAGCTTGTGGCCCTCATATCATGTCGGGTTTGGGTTCACTAGGTTAGGTTTGGCGGCCCTATAAAAATTGTAGAGCTCTATCAGGATTATAGAGCGATTAAGGGTAGTAAAGCAAACAAAGAATTTCAAGCCTACCCCTGTTGAGGGGTTTGGGACCCTGGCATACAAACATGTGGCCATGCGGTTTAGCCCGTGGCTGCTTTAGAATATGGGGTCCAGGCCGCAAGGCACACTTCCCGATTAGGGTTTAGGGTTTAAGCTTTGCGGTCTAGGGTTTACCCGCAACCCAGAACCTGCCCAAAGTAGTTGGTTGCAGCTTGTTTTCCATTCCCCAATGCTAACTCTAAACCCCAAACCACAAATCGTAGTTCCCGTTTGTAGAACCCTAGCTATAGTTTCCATTTCATGTACCATTGGATTGTCCACTTGGCTCTCCTTTCGAGTAGTTTGCATGTTCCCGTCCATTCCTTAGAGCGTTCCAGGCAGGACGCACTTCCCTCCGTCCACTCCCTGCTTCTCTACCTCTGCTCCCAACGTGCAGGAAGCAAGAATTTGATTGCCCTGCCCTGAAGGCATGGGATATTGTCAAGTACTGTGAGAAAATGAGGCCGAAGACTGCAGGACGCGGTTGTGAAAGCTTGCTTGCGTACGGTTCAGGGTCGTGCATGTTCCTTGGCCGTCAGACATCGTCTTGAAGCTGCCTATGACATATGACTTACTGGGAGCGAACATGGGGACTTCCACAGGGAGATGTTCGAGGGACTGACTCCCGCACTCCCCATGAAACACAAGGTGATGGGAGAGGATGAATGTCCTGGGATGTGTAGGCGAATCGCTGAAGGATTGCTCTCTACCCTCACCGCTACAAATGAAGAAGCTCCTTGAACAAATGCGGAGCTCGTTGAACAAGTCCTATACAATTCCAAAGGCGGGCTCCTGTGACATCCCTGATAAATCCTACCCTAAACCAAGCAGTCACCAGGCAATACTTCTCCCACAGTTCTTATAGGAGTTCTTATGGTAGATAACGCTTGCCTTCGTAATATATCGGACTGAAGCTAGGTTCCCCAGTAACCCGTGAATAATAAGGGCACCCTTTTTCCCAGTGTTCAGCTTTAATAAGGAGACCCAAAATGAAAAGGACAACAGGGTACTACTCGGGTACCTAGGAAGTAAGCAAGGGAATCCCCAGAATCAAGTGTAGGCACCACATGCAGGGGGTACTACCAATCATCTCACGCTTGCTGTAATTCCCCTAGTACTGGGTAGGGTATGGTTTAGGGTTTAGGGTGGGGGGGGGGTTAAGGTTTAGGGTTCGGGAGGGGGGGGGGGGTAACCTGAATTATAGGGCCCCTTCTGTACTCAAGTAGTGGGTCCCAGCGGCCTTGCGTGGTGTTCACAAAGACGGCCAAGAACAACAGCCACGTGTCCCAGCCTCGGCATCTGTGCTTTCGAGTTTAGGGTTTAGGGCTTTAGGGTCTAGGGCTTTAGGGGTTAGGGCTTAAGGATTAGGGTTTGGGGCTTAAAGGTCGAGGTTTGAAGGTTTAGAGTTTAGGGCTTACTGAGCGCGAAATCCCAAACCATCAGAATTCCAGCGGGTAGGGTTAGGGGCTTAGGGGTCAAGGTGTAACGTAGCACCAAAATACTTAGTACCCCAATCACACAATGACTCGGCAGAAGCGCATGCTGAGTACGGATCAAGGCTTCCTTTGCAGCGCCGACGCTAATTAGATTGTAGCCCTAAACCCTAAACCCCTAAACCCAAGAGCAGCCTATCCTAGTTTCTAGATTGGCTCATTTCGGCTCTTCTGGTTAGACGAACTCTGCTGAGGCTGCTTGCTGGCCGAAAGCCGAATTGCCGTCCAGATGTATCCCTTTACAGGGATATATAAGGTCATATAGGGGTTATACTGGGGTTATATTGGGATAATGGAAAATAAAATAGAAACAGTTATAATTTCAAGCTGAAAAAGATCTCTTCATCCAATTAGAAGAACTCCAGATGTTGGAAAGCAAACAACAAATTGAGATGACTGCCTTCTGAGAAGCTAGGAGGAGAGGCCCCTAAGAGGGGGCCTGAAGGCTACAGCCCTGCAAATCGTCTTTATGAAACGCAGCGCATCTAGCTAGCGCCTACAAACGACTGATGTGCCCCCTGCTACCAAAGATCCCTGCAATGTCTTTTGATCTAAACGGAGACTTTGTAGCTGGGAAGACACTTCCACTACGGGCATATGGGTTTTCTCCAGAAAGGGCCCTAGGGAATCTTAGGCATATGTGGGGATCCCGAGAAGGTGAGGTGCATTCCCCTAAGCTACTGGTGCTTAAGGTTAGGCCCTTAACGTAGTCCCAATATGTGCATTGACCCACTCCGTCTAAATCAAGTCTCCGTGGTGGCTGATTGGGTGAACTTCCCTATCTTAAAGACTTTCTGGTTGCAACTTGCGTGCCTTCAAAGGAGTGGTTGACGGTCTATGGGCAGAGGCAAAATTCATGTGAGCTATGCTCTAAACTCCTAGTATTCGCCTTGATAACCCCCCTGTAGTCCCCTCTATAACCCCTCTTTAAGGAGTTTAGATTATAGCTCATTTTTAGAAGCTCGCAGACAGGATTTACCCCTTGCACCTCCCAAAGCGCAGAGTGCTATGCAGCAACAACAATTCCTATTGTCCCCAGAACCGGACCTTAAGCTTCAAGTATGGAAACCTGCGTGTGTATGCATGGGACACTTCGACAAATGGAGCTTCGACTTACGCAAAAAAAGGGAGTTGCTCAAGACTGACTTGACTCTACATCCAGAACAGGGACCCCTACAACCTCCCCATTGTTACCATATACCCCCACTCAGAGTTGCAAGTCTGCTTATATTTTAATTAGGATACAGGATGAATATCATGATTACCCAACGCGAGGGCCCACTCACTTGTAACTGTCTTGAACCTTCTCAAGTAAGATCCCTAAGGGTGCCCCCAACCCAAACCTGGATAAATTCTCAAAATTTGGGGCTAAACCCTAAACGCACACAACTGGAACCCATACAGCTGTAATGATCCTACAGGGACCTGAGAGACCTAGATATCCTCAACCCGTCTTAAACGAACCTAAGGGACCTTCGTTCTCCCTGTAATCCCGCCCCTTCAAGCCTGGGAACCTATGTATCTCTACAACTGACCCTACACCATACACCCCAAACCATTTATCTGAAAACCTATAACTCTACAACCCCAAACCCTAAAACTATCCGTATAACCCTCGAACAGCATCTACAATGCTGAGACAGAGGCCAGCAAAGATTCCCGAGGTACACCTCGATACATAGACGGTTTAGGGTTTAGAGTTTAAGGCTTCCCCGACCCCTGGGAGGATCTAAAAATTAGATCCCCTTTATAAAACCAAAATAGGCCCTATATAATCCCTATATAAATTCCCATATGGTTCTGGCGAATCTAATCTTTAGATCCCTTTGGGGGTCTGGGTTAGGGTTTAGGAGTTTATGGTTCAGGGTTGAGGGTTCACCCTAAACCCTAAACCCTAAAGTCTAGGTAAGGGTTGCTGTGACCTCTTCTTGGATGATCCATTGGCTCAGTACGTCTCCAGAGACCCTCCAAGTCAGGGAGTTGTCCTTTGGACCCTTAGGGTTTGTGCCCTTGGGTTTTGGGTCCCTAAACCATGGAATATGGCCCTCAATAAGGGTATTTGGGACCCAAAACTTAGGGGTACAAGCATTAAGGGTACAAACTTAAAGTCTTTGACCAAGTATACCCTATTCCCTCTTCAGGGTACCTAACGTTGTAGAGAGATAGGTATCCTAGAAAGGGGATAGGGTATAGGGTCTTGGTGCGTCAAGGTAGGCTTCCAGGGATTTCGGGATTTGAGTGCTTTCACGTCATGCAGGGTTTTCAAGATATGGCTTTACGGCTTTGGGTTGGGCTTTTGAGGTCCCGGGTTTAGGAGGTCCTTGACCTCTTCTGCAAATGTCACGTCGAAGTCCCTGCTACGCGCTGGCAGGAAATTCGAAACCATAAACCATGAGCCGCTTTGGGTCCTAGGGTTGAGGGTACCAAAATCTCGAAAACCTAAATCCGAAACATTAACTCCCAAAATCCCCAGAACTGGCCCGCCCCGATGAACGAAGGACTTCGGTGTTGCAGCATGTCATAGCTCAGAGATTCCTATGAGGACCATGGAATGCTGCTAAGAGCGTCGCAGGCACAAGGTCCAATGGCGTCAAAGTCAAGAAGCCAAAATGAAGGTCGATTGGCTCTTGTTGCTTCCAATCTTCTTTAAAGGACCCCAAAGGTATGAAGACCACCTCTTTTAAGCTTCAGGTCGTTTCTCAAGACCTGCGCAGTATATGTCTGAACAAGCTTGCGCGGACAGAAGAAAGCAGATTCTGAAAGCACCTTTTTCCCCTTGTGTATGCGAATCGACATCTTCGGTTGTCCTGCTCGATTGGCACTGGTCGGGTACTGCGCCCCCCGCGCGACTGCGCGACTGACAGTTGGATAACAGCTGTCTTCACAGAACATGTATTATGCGTTCATATTTATATGCGCGCTTACTATTCTCCCCATTATAGACTGGTACAGGCTGGGGGCAGTATCCAAAGTATTGCCTTCAGCCGACTACCAAAAATGTCGGCCTGCCGGAGAAGGGGCGTCCATGGACCACTTGCATCTTGCTTCTGTTGATGCTTGAACTCCTGCATGACCCCAGCCACCTCATACCCTGGGAATAGGGTTTTTAGGGCTTGATATGGGAATTTCCCAAAATTACGGAGGGGTACTAGTGTAGGGGTCCTAATAAGGACCGAAGTAGAAATATTGGGCTCTATATGGGGGTCCCCCTATTTAGGGAAACTACCATATAGTAAGGTCACGCAGGATTTTTAGTATCCATCGTAATTGGGAAGGAAAGAACGGAGGCCTGGGATGGTTATGCATCGTTCTTGGGATTAGATGGGACTTTCTCCCAACTATCCGTATAGAATCTACAGGAGGCCCAAAACGCTCACGGTTTTTCGCCTGATCCCAGGGTCACCTCGGCAAAGTGATCCATTCCTTCATTCCCTGCCAAAACAACTCCGGTCCACAGAAGTTACGGACGCCTCGCGGCCAGCTGAGAATGCGCTGGTAGAACCATTCCAGCAGATCCCTGGAAATCCAAGTATACAAATATTACCTACATTAAGCCCTAAAGTCTGTAAATATTACCTACATTGGGCTATTTGGATGCCCAAGCCCTAAACCCCTATACCCTGAACCCTATTACCTACATTGGGCTGTTTGGATCCCTAGGGTTTGTCTCAAAATTCTGGTCCAGTTTGAAGGTATCAACCTGGAGGCTTCCAGCGCCTTCCCGCACGGTTCTCGAAACTCCCCGTTTTTTGGTCAGTTCGGGCTTAGGGTTTAGGGTTTAGGGTTGAGTTTAGGGGGTACAGGCATGGGACCCAAATTTTGGGGACTGCCCAGATGTTCACTAGGTGCTTGGAAGATGCGACTCGATCTGGCTCAAGATGTCAGCATGGCCCATATGCGATGCCTGGGCTCTTGCATATAAACCCTCGTATGCTATGATCCATATAATGCGGACTCCCAAAACGGGGCCCATGATTTTAGGAAACCACCATTGGATTGTATATAGGAAGTCCATGGTGGATACTAAAATTCCTGCATGACCCCACTGTAAGTTCTTGATACCTCAGAACGGGAACTATACGAGTACCCCGGGAATTAAGGCATTATTGTCTACTTACATCATGCATGGTTTTTAGTATCAACTAGGGTTCTGGTCTCTCGCCACTGTTTCGAGTGTAGGGCTGCTAAGCCTAAAAGTTCAAGAACGCAAGCAGTGGCGTTTCAGGTGCTGCAAACCATTTAGACAATTTGTTCTCGTGATGGAAAACCCTAAGCCCTAAACCCCTAAACCCTAAATCCTGAAGCATCATTGATTGGTTTGGTACGTAATTGGACCGGCAGGTTTGGGGAGGGTTTAGGGTTTAGGGCGATGGGGCTTCAGGGCAGTCAAGAAACTGAGCTTTTGGCCGCATGATGTCTATGCTACCCTCCAACTATACTTGGCAAAAGAAAACCCCCGTCAAGAATGGTTACTTGTCGAAAAATAAAACACAACAACTTCTGCCCATAAAAACCTGCTGTTCAACCCTCTTACAAGACTCTTCAGAAGCAACTGAGTGGATTGGAGTTCTCAAACCTTGAAGTCTCTCTAGAAGTCTACAGCATGCATCACGAGAAATGTCGCCCGCATCATGGATACTCACAACTCATAGGATGGACCTTCCCCTTCCTCTGAACCCAACACCGGTCTGCCGAAAGCCAGTCTCAAACCCCAACTGCCCAGGCTTGGTATTAAGTAACCCTCAAGTTGTGGATGCCACTGAAGTTGAAACTTCCAAATTTAAAGGATACCTTCGTGTCAAACCCGAACATTGAACCTCACACCCTGAACCGTGCGGCGACAACAATTCAGGCCTAGAAGCGACTGCTTGCGCTGTCTTTCCATACCCATCTTCTTTCCGAGGATCTGCTGCAGCTTCTAGCAACAGGCTGACCTTCTAATAGACGTGAATATGGGGTCCAGGGCTGAGGGGTTTAATGAGGTAATTTTACAAGCTTTTCTGGTAAGGAGTTAAGGTTCCGGGCTTAGGGTTCATGGGCTTTGGAACGATTTGGGTTTGCAGGGGTACCAATCCGTTTTCCCGAGCTGTCCAGGGACCAGCTAACCCTCGTATACCCCGATAACTTAATACGCAGGTTTCAATAAATTTGAGCTCCCATTTTTGCCCGAAACTATGGTCATGACAATTACTTCCAAGAACAACCGTGGTTCTTGGAAATGCCACGAAAACTTGGGATTCTATGATGAAATTCGGATTGTGCTAGGATGCCTGAAAGTGGAATGAAAACACGTTGGAGTTTCGCGAAACAATTTCATGTTTTGGGACCCCTTTGGGATAGATAGCAACGACAAACCAGATTATTCGCGACTAGTCGGTATAGTTTTGGGAAACTCTCACGCGCAGCTTGCGGCTCATTGGCTACTTCTTCGCAAGGCTTTCAAGTGTAAGGTTTAGGGTAACTAACCGCAATTTTTCGATTCTTTCCAGGACGTACTCGCTCCAATACCTATGATGGATGTCCCCACAAAAGAAACTCAAAATCCTGGCTGAATTCCTAAAATCCTTGAAGCCCAAACCCTAAACCCTCAACTGCAAGACCCCACAGTGTTCAGCCAGTTCACCTCTAATCCCGTCAACTCCATAAAGCTCCATGCAAACTCCGTTTCCATGTCATTTTCATGTTTTTTCCATTTGATGCTCCAGTAGTGGGGTAGGGTCCATCCAAACGCTATACAACCTCTGAATAATCCCACTACATGACCATAGCTCTGATCCCTAAACCATACACGTCCCGTATACGGCCCCTATGCCAATATCTCCTGTAAGGGGGCTAAACCCCTAAACCCTATAACAGATCCCAATTTAACCCCTGCATCATATCTCCTAAGCCCTATATGTCACTCTACGTCATGATAATTCCCAAACGCGCAGCGTATCTGGAGGAATTGCGTCTTGTGGCGCTCACCTCCGTGTTGGGTCAAAGGCTATCTTGAAGTTTAGCTAGAAGGCTCCGCCACTTGTATTAGTTGCGGAGCCAAAAATTTCGCAAATTTCGGTCTATCCTCTTTATGAACCACCGTTTGGGGCGAGGTCGGGTTGGGTCATTAGACTTCCCATAAAGACGATGTTCCGAAACTCGCGGGCCCTAAGCTATAACAAGGACTTTGGCAAAACAATTGGGCGAAAGGGTGAGTCTCAACAACGGGGGCCTTACGGACGCCGGGATATGTGGCGATTTTAGGGGTCGCGCTTTGGGAGTCGTTGTGAAAAAAATCCCAATCGTGTTCGATGGGGTTTTTCAAACTCAAAAACTACGTATCATCCAGTGCATCGACATGTAAACACAAGCCATGCCGCAACACGATACTGAAGTATTTGCGTGGGTGGAGCAAGCAACCAATGCATGCGGACGTCCACAAGCCAACATACATGCATTTATACACACGAGCATGCACCACATTGATAAGGAAACCGTGGGTCTACACTTAAAATTGCCATCAGGGTCCAAATCCCAATTGAGGATAAAATGATTTTAGGTTTAGGCGCCAGAATTCACACTGGGATCATGATAATAATATGTGGGACATTAAACCCCATTACTGGGGCACTTCGACCCCCTAGGTTGGCAGCCAAGTTGCAAGCGGAAGTCGCCCGGTTGTGTCAGGGCAGTTGACATCGACAGATGTTGCCAACAAATCTTGAAGCAGCTCTCCGCATGGTATTCTTACAGCAAAGCACAGCAGTTCGCTACTCCACCTGACTGCATCTGCACGGCTGCGTAGCAGGCTCTGCACAATTTGTGGCTGAACCTGAGAAGCTGCTTCCACAATGGGCGTAGAGTTAAACTGATCCTCATAACTGGGATCCGCGTGTGCGCACAAGAGCTTCTCTACGACTGCATGTTGGTTCCAAGCAATTGCCATGAAGAGCGGCGTTTGTCCATTGTCGGCCGGATGGTCTGGATTCGCTTGCGATGCCAAGAGTGATTGCACAATGTCTTCTAGTCCCATCTTTGCGGCAAGGTGCAAAGGGACGGAGCCATCCATGAGGGGAAATTGGGATCCGCGGCCGCCATCAACAGAGAGCCAACACCATCGGCTAATCCGCACTGAACAGCACGCCACAAACATGTGTCTTCTTGTGGGAGCAGGCAATTGATCTCACAGCCGCGTTCTGCTACCAACTTGCCAAAATTGTTGGTATCTGCACGTGCCAAGTGCAACTTCTGCACAATGTCCGTATGATTGCTGGCGAAGGCTGAGAACACAGGGCTAGTCCTGGAGCTCGGCGCCAAATCTGGGTCAGAACCTGCCAACAACAATAGTTCCACCACCTCTAGATGTCCGTGCTTGCTTGCTAGGTACAGTGCTGTTTTCCCATGTCGATCTTGTTCATCAGGGTTTTGTCTTGCCACCAGGAAGGATTGCACAGACCACCAATTACCGCTTTTGGCATTATCACGTAGTGCTTTGCCGTGATTCAAGATGTGCTCGCGCAACACCACCTGAACATGGTCAGGGAATCCAAGACCTTCCCACGTGTCATTCGGCTTCACCTCTTCGAGTCCGCAGAAAAGCTGCTGTCGAAAGCAGGAAGCGCCAGTGCTCTGAAATACGGAATCATGGATGCAGAGGACAAACTCGCTGTACTTTCTTCGCAGCCTGCTCGACCTGAACGTGCTCCGAACATTACGATAAAGAGAAGAACAATGATCATAATTGCCCCTCAAAGTGGTACCAATATGTATATGTGTATGTGCGCATGTATGAGGAGAGCGCTTAGTTTGTTTTATATCAGGAGACTGAGGGTTTCACTACACTGCGAGGGGCAGGAATGTCAAGTGTCGTAGTCTTTATACTTGGGCATAGACTCCCAGCTAGCTCAATGGGCGCATCAATGATCCCCAGTTCATATCTGCAAACGTGTGCTTTTGTTTATCTGGAGCACATCTTGATGAGCAGCGTTTTGGATCACAAAAGCATGCTTGGGGCCTAAGAACGAGATCACTACACTACAGCTAGACCTAGCTATTTCACAACTTAACTGACACCCCCACAGTGGCCCCAACCCCAACGCCTAATTGTTGTTGTAATCTCTCCAAAGTAGATCTCTATTGCAAGCTATGCAACTTTTCTATTCTCAAATGAGGCCCCGCACTGCGCCGTAACACCTAAGCCTAGTTACAGGCTTTTATGGTCAGATGCGAATAGCACTATTGAACAGTAGCAAGAAGTCTATTGCATACTAATGTTGAAAAAACATCAGGTAGCCCCGATACGGTTGCGTACGAAAAGACTCCTGATAGAGAGCCCAGATGCAACTTTTTACGCCGCGCAATGCCGACTGGTACCTGGCTAGGCAGCCAGAAGAGTAACTATAGGAGGGCACAGGTTATGACCTGGTAAGCACTTGAATGTTTCCAAAATCACCCAAACAGTATCCTCAATGGGTACCCTTGCGATCCCTTTGCAACCTCCATACATATACCTAAGGTATCCTGGGCCCGACTTTGGAGAGAAACCCCCAAGCGGCTGACAAGGTGCAGGTCAACCATGGTACTCAGTTTTGTTTAGGGTTTAGGGTTTGGGCTTGGGGGTTCAGGGCTTAGGCTTCGCAGCATGCAGGGTTCTGACCTTGATTGCACAAACATAATCACCCTAAACTCTCCATGTTAGCCCAATCAAAAATCGGGACTGGGGGCCCTTCCTCAACTATAATAATAAAGGGTCTATTTGCGGTTTGTATGAGGAATGGACATTTATGGTCCCATTTTGGGTCCTAATTATAACACGGCCCGAACACTTTGGGCAACCAAAAAAGGCCGACAATTTTTGCACCTTCCATATACGGTTGTATAGGGTGATCTTACCCAAATAACCCAGAATCAAACGGAAGGGAACATGGAAATTGAAATGGGAACTGGGGGTATACGATTTGTAATAGGCCAAATAGGCAATGAGAGGATTCTTACTGCCCCAACCCCCATAATAAGGACACAATAACTACCATACGAATATGATAGGGTCTAAATTTTAGGGGTTGGGGTAGACCTTATTACATAAGCCCTCCTTCTGCACAATGCACAAGTGTGCCAAATTTAACGAACTGTCAAAGGTATGCACCAGATGTTGAGATTTATCTTGCTATGGTTGTCAGCTGCTTTTGGAGCTCTTGGCCCCATTAACTAACTACAGAGTTGTCCAGTATCTAGGGTTTTTTCAAGGTTAGCCTTTTGGCGTTTCCCTACACCCTAAACCCCGCTTTGTTGATTGTGGGTTTTTGTATTGCCGCCCAGTACGCTTAATTGGACGCTCAAAGTTAAAGTTATCTACTGGACGTGTGTCACGATCAGGGTCATCTGATATGATTACTATTACACTTAGGGTTTCTATTATTGTTTAATACTATTACTGTTACTGTTACCAGTACTAGTGCTACGGCTATTAATATTATTCTCACGATTATTCATGCAACTTCCCCCAATCAAACGTTCACGTGCCCCCCCCATGAAGCAGCTCTTGTGCTTTTAAGTTTAGCCAAGGCCCCAAGTGCTACAATCACGACCCTAAACTTATTAGGTGTGAAGGGTTTAGGGGAATGGCGGAACGATTCTAGGTGCTATTGTAGAAGGTCCTATCGTGATTACTGTGCGGGAATCGAGGCTCACTCACAACCTGAAATAAATCTTGAATCCTACAATCGGAATCGGGACCTGGAACCTAAAACACGCATAAACCCTCAATCCAAGTTCGAGGCTTTAAAATTGGGTTCTAACCATGCTTGCCCCAACTGTAGCGCCAGCTATAACTACCCAGGGATCGCCAACCTAAACCTGAGCCTCTCCCAAAATATGAGCTAGAGTCTAAACTCCTAGTATCCTCCTTAAACACCCCTCTAAGGAATTTAGACCCTAAACCGCAATCCCTGAGCCCTATAGAATCCCCTATAATGCTCCCCTATATAACCCCCTTTGGGAAGTTTAGACTACAGCTCACATGACACCAAGATGCTTCAGCCACGACATCTCCCGACAGCGAGAGAACCTTGATCTTGGTCGACATGGTGGCCCCACAGGTCGCAAGAGGACGCCCGAAAGCTTCGGGTTCTAGGGTTCTAGGGTTCTAGGGTCTTAGGGTCTTAGGGTTTTAGGCTTTAGGGTTTAGGGTTAAGCTGTTGCATGCAAAACAGTAACTGATATCTCAATGTGTTTCTTAAGCCATGAACCCTAGACCCTGAACCCTAAACTATGAACCCTAAACCCTACACTCCCAAACCCTTAGCCCTAAACTCTGAACCCTAGACCCTAATCCCCTACACACCTAAACCTGAATCCCCTTGCAGCCTTGATGGAATATCTGTCAACCCTTGGGCCGACAAGCAAAGCTGGGCGGTTGTGTAGGGTTTAGGGTTTAGGGTTTGAGGTCCAGGGTTCAGTGTTTGGGGTTTAGGGATTTAGGGTTCTGTGTTTAGGACTTGGGCTTTAGAGTTCAGGACTTAGGGTTCGTGCAGTGATAGAAGTGGGGCTGTCGTTCCGGTAGCTACAGCTGTAACCCAATGTCGGGGACCTCTGAAACAACTACAAATTGTCTACCTTCCAGACGGACAAAGTATAACTGAAACCCAAAAACGCAAACAATACCCCTGAACCCTAAACCCAAAACCCGAAACCAAACATCCAAAACCCTAAAACACTAAAACCCTAAAACCCTAAATCCCTAAAACCCCTAAACCCGGCCCGATACCGTAAACCCTCAACCCGAGGCTCTGGAGAGATGTCTTAGGATTATGGCGTGGGAGACTGGGGCCTCTTGCTCGCAGGATGGGTGGGCCGGATGTAAACTGCACTTCTTGCCGTAGCGTGCCGATGAGGTAGAACTGAAAGGCTTAAAGACCTGGGGTTAGAGTTCAGAATTTGGGCTCAGAGGTTATGTGGGATTCAGGATCTAGGAATCTGGGTTTAGGATTTAGCGTGCAGGAAGGTGGCATTAGCAGACATCATGCGCGAAGACAACAGACTTGAATTGGCAACGTGGCTTAGAAGATAGATGAACCTAGTGAGGCTTGGGGGGATAAGGCTCTAAAATCTCGATAAATCCCGAATACCTAAACCTTACATCCTAAATCCCAAGCCCCAAACCCCAGACCCTAAACCCTAAATCCTAAACCCTAGAGCTACGGCTGCCTTGGACCCTCAAACCTGCAGCCCAATCTCGTACTTTGAACCTTGCACCCTGACGCTACATGCTATTTTAGGGTTTTGCGTTTAGGGCTTAGGGGTCTTTGTGTGTTTAGGGTTTTTGGGGTTAAGGGTTAGGGGCCAGGGCCTTGGGTTGGGGGGTTGGGGTTTTGGGGTTATGGGCTTGAGGGTGTAGGTGGTGGGGGATGAAGGAAACGAAGCTGGAAACTTGGGCTCTATTACTATCACTAGGGCCCTCATACTATTCCTAGTGCTCTATTGCAATAACCTAGGGCTCCAATACTGTTCCTATCACAATTACTCTTACTATTACCCTTACTATTATGGGAACAGTCGAGGGGCTACTACTAATCACCGTCGCCTAATAATCACTCCCTCACAGCCCTTTCATGATAAACACCCCAGCCTTCCAGATCACAGATTTTATGATGGTTCTCTATTGGGAGAATTTCTCATGACCCTAAATCCAAAACCCGAGAGATAATGGGTTGAGTGCTAGGGGAAGGGATTGCAGGGTTTCATTCACCTGTTCCTTCCCAACAGCCAACGGGGCTGAGAATCAAACCTACCATTCTGGGGGTTTAGGGTTTAGGGACTATAGGATTTTTGTTGGTCTATACTGGGGTTCCCTATCTTGGCAGCCCTATCCACATCCGTCCAAGTATCGCGGGTCTTTTCTGTTTTTGTTGAGAGGCCCGTTCTGGACCCTATCTGTTACTGTGGGGCGTTTGGAGCCTAGGGTTCACAGCTTCCCATACAGGAGCGGTAAGTATATGCAACCTGGGTACTTCGACCCTAACAGACGCTCAGGTGGCATAGTGGAGAGTCTGATCTATCCAAGCCTCAGCCCGAAACCTTACCTCTAGTAAGCAGAAGTGGAGGAATGCATCAGTAGGTAGCTATATAACACACCTCTAAAAAAAACAAGCATAACGATTTCCACGTTATTGTTCATTCCTTTATTCCTTGCTGACCAGGTGTAACCACCTCCCCCCAATATCAAACACCCCCACACCCTTAATGTTATATACCCCCAGAATGTGGTATGTTATAATTTATTGGGAGTACTTAATATAGGTGGGTAGGGGCTTAATCTTAGGGGGAGGGGAGTAGGGATGATAACCCAAGTGAACCTTAAAACGTAAACCCACAATAACATTTGGTTTGGGGTTACTGGGCCGCCGTACTCACAGTGGCACTCAGGGTTCCCGCATGTTCCAGCACCTCAAATAGGTTTGGGGCTTACTTGGAGGGTCATGGGAACTTAGTAAGTAGGCTAATAACCCTTGTAAGCCATATAATTACCCCAAGTATCCACATGATTAACCTACTTACTAAGTCCCCTTGACCCTCCAAATAGGGCTTAGGGGCTTAGAGTTTATCCTCCCTTGTTAAAGAATATGTCAAAGTCAACGCCAATCATTGGCAAGGAAAGGCAAAGAACATGGAAATGCAGAGGCAATTGTCTGATGTGGGAGTATATTGGGACTTTTATCAGGTAATACGAGGATGACGACTGTACTGTTCAAAGGGAGCCTCAGTGGGATTCTGTATTTGTTTGGGGGAGAGTATAGAAACAAAAACCAAGGGGAACGGCCCAAAGGGGGAACGCCGGGCAGCCTTTGATGAAGTCTGCGAACATGCCACGATGCCAAGACGAAGTTCGTCCCTTTGTCGAAGGTTTGGTGGTTTGAGGTGTCCCAGACGAAAGCAGAACGAAGGCCACACGCGGTTACTTCCCTTGCGCGGTTTCCCTTGGTTTGCTCTTGGGAGCAAGGTTTTAGCGTTTAGGGTTTAGGGTTTAGGGTTTTAGAACGTGTCTTTTGCACATGAGACTTCTGCTTGCAAAGGTATAGGTTTGGGGCATTCTGAGCAAGTCAAGACCAGAACGAAAAATCTGGTGAGGAGAGAGGCTTAAGCAGTCTTCAACATGGATGGCATGGCCAATGCTTACATGCAGCATCCTTTTGAGATGCATGGAAATTCGTCCTATTTGATTGGAGATTTGAACGGGAGGTGGCGAGGCCTGGCCATGGGCCTCAAGAATCCTGACTGGCTGACACTTGATGCTCAAACATGGGGCACCGCTGCCAAAAATCAGTGCTAGCCTGAATCACGACAGGAACAAAACGAACAGTCGCATTGTGGCCATAGTTGGCCATGAGCATTTCGACAGTTGGGGCCTCAGACGTACCAGTAACCCTATAGGCCCTAAACACACTGACCGCCAATCCGGAACGCTAGAAAATGAAGTGGCCTCCGGAACCCTATAACCCATATATAATCCCTTTAACCCCTATAGTTTCCATTTTTTCCATGATCCCTGTATAACTCCCACAACATAACCCCAATATGACCTCCCCCGTGGCAAAAAAATGGAGGCCCAAAAGGGGCCCCTCAAAGACTGCTTTCCTCTCGAAAAAGGGTGCGGTTGGGGCTGGAAAGCATATACTCTTTACCCTATGATATTTATATACCCCTTTGAAATCCCTTTAATGCCCCTCTAACTTTACATCCTACATACCCCCTATGTAATCCCTTTAAAGCCCCTTTAACTCTACATCCTATATACCACCTATGTAATGCGTTTAAAGGTTTCTGGGACAGGAAAAATATCCAGGGCTGAGAGCAGCACCGAGGTTCCAGCAAATGGATTCCCTTGGCTTTGAAATTTTCTTTTTTGTTAAGGGTTTAGGATTTAGGGTTCAATTTTGGGCACCATTTTGAGGGTGTTCATGAAATAGGGACTAGATTACATCTCTGAGCACATGCGGGACTTTTACCAATACACATTCTAGTGTTAGAGACGCCCATGTATTTACATGATCTTAGATGTGTGGTGTTGAGTTCTTTTGGGAGTGATTCCGTGTGATGCATGCCTCTAGGGCTTTAACGAATCCCAAGGCTTCAGATTTGGGTTTTGGGGATCAGCGCTAGATGTTCAGCATTTAGTTTAACTCCACAGCACTCAGATGAAACGGACCGTATACCCTAGAACGAAACCCTGCATTACATGTGTACTCAGCTCAGCCAAGGCGTTGCCATCACATGCGCTACAGTGAAAAATTCCCAGATAATTTGTGGACATGGGTTCCTTCTTTAGGATTGTATTAAACCCTAAGCCCTAAACCCTAAACCCCTATGCCCACCGTTGAGGGTTCCTCGATCAAACTCGTTTACGGTGGCTCACATGTCGCAACTCAACGTGCTATCAAGACGGGCCAGATGCTGCGCTCTTTCCTGAAACAGGGTTTAGGGTTTTGGGTTTAGGGTAGACCGCGTGTAGCACAACCCCTCACTGAGTTCTCAAGAGCCCTCCCGACTCAATGCATCACACAACTCTCTGGTGCTCAGTGGGGAACAATGTATTGTCCATGCCTAGTAAGCACCAAAGTAGAAAAGCGGCCCCTAAACCATAGACCCAAAGCCCCTAAACCATAAACCCTAAGCCCTAAACCCTAAGCCCCTAAACCCCTCTACAGACGAGAGAAATTCAGGACAACCACACGGGCCCGCTAAATTCTTCTTTCCTACCAGCCCCTCACATGGGCGCTTCCCAAAATTCAGGGTGCGTTTTTGGGTGTCTCTATAATAAGTGTTGAGGGTTTAGAACTATGGGCTTAGGGTTTAAGGTGACTACATTTTCTTGAAGTCTATACTGGGGTTCCCCCCCCCAAATATGGAAACTCCCATATATGGAGGACACGTTGCTTCCCAGACTACCCCTGAACCCAACCTGCAATGTAGTTCAGTTCTGGGATATTCTACTTGAGCACAATGATCACCCCTATCTAATCCCAAATAAGGATCTCCATAATCACCTTGCCATCCCTCTATGTGGGCTTAGAAGCCCCATCCGATTCTGCCTGTATATATCTGCATAATATCCCTGTACAGTCCCTATAATGTTACCACAAATCCCATAGAACTCCTAACCCTTAAGCCCTAAGCCTATAACCCCTCGATCCCACGTAAAGGAACCTACACAAAAAAGGCATATCGCATCCCTTTAGCCTTGTTTGAAGCAATCAGGATCACTTTGCTGTAATCTTCCTAGACCTGCAAGAAGAACATGATTCTTAATACTTCCTAGAGGTTATCACTATACATCTTGATCTTTTAATATAACCGCTACAAAGCATCAAGCAAAAACATGTTTTTAATCGTTAGCCCAGCCCTAATCCCTAGACCCGAAAACCCAAAACCCCTGACCCTAAACCCCAAAAAAAACCCTAAAGCATAAAAAACATAAATTTAAGAATCCTCAGGAAATTAGGTGTTTCTGCGCCGAGGTTCGCAGGGCACGTGGCATAGCTCTCTGGCCTGGGTCTTGGAAATATGAGCTATAGTCGAAACTGCTTAAAGGGGGCAATATACTGGGGATTCTATAGGGTTTAGGGTCTAAACTCCTCAAAGGGGGTAATATTCAGGGGGTTCTATATTGTTTAGTGTCTAAACTCCTTAAAGACGTTACATAAGGGACTCTATGGGGTTTAGGGTTTAGGGATTATGGTTTAGGGTCTAAACTCCTTAAAGGGCGTTATATAGGGGAGTACTACAGAGTTTAGACTGTAGCTCACATGGATTTTCAAGCGTTTAGGGTATGGGGTTTGGGGTTTAGGGTCTAGGGTTCAGGCTTTAGGGTTGGGGGTTTGGGTGTGGGGTTCAGGGCTTGGGGTTAAGGGTTTCGGGTTTGTGTTTGGGGCTTCGGGTTTACCGTTTTCTGTACAGGGCCGCTGTTACAGAACCTAAAGTCAGTCACCATCACGAGGAAACCTCATTCTTGTACGATTGGGGCCCAAAGCTTAGAGGTTTGAAGTCCTATGCTGCAAGAGTTCAATCCCAAGGATAAAGGGTTCTGGGTTGAGGCTTGTCATGCTTCTGCGAGTGGTTAAAGCCCGTTAGGTCAAGAGAATGCATGCGTACTTGTGTATGATTACCTAGACCTGCAGAGCACTCATAACCTTTGCGCGTTTGCTCGTCCTGCTGGATTGAAAGCAACGACCACTCGGAACAAGCCTCTAACCTGCAGTGACCACTTTGTTTAGCATAGCCCTGAAGCGTGCCTCTACTCCTCAGAAGAAAGCATCAATCACGCCTAAACTAGCTGAAGCAACCCATGAGATCTCTGTATACGACAACCGAAACCATCCTTTCTTCTACCTTGTCACCTCCAAGAAATAGTCCCCTCCTTATAAACATGGACCATCTACTATATTGGGAGCATTGGGTAGTTGGAGGGGATCATTGCAAATTACGAGGGTTTAACTACCTGACCTCAAGCCCGCGAAGCCATCTTTACGAGGGCCCGGCCGTGCAGCCCACGGCACATCCTGACCAGAACAAAGCATCTTCTCTACGAGGCACCTTTGACCTCTACTAAGTAAGGGAGTCCCCAAGGTTTTAGGGTATGATTAAGGTCCAAGCTAAGTCCCGAGGAGTTCTTCGGGCGCAAGTCAAACCGGCAAGTCTTCTGTGTGCCCTAAACCCTAAATCCATCGTTCTAAGTGCAGGGATTTTGGGTCAAAGGTTTCTAGTTTAGCAGGCTGAGTGGTATGATAGGGTCCCCAAAGGGGCCCCCACAGTTCAACCCCCCGAAATGACCCCAACCAAATAGCTAAATGAGCCTTAAAAACCTCTAGTATGGCCTTAGTAGCTACCACTACATGAATCTGGATGTCGAGTCTTAGAAAAAACCTTAAGAACCTCCAACATGGCCTTGAAAGTCCCCATATATTTCTTCTGCGGGCTGTTCAACCCCAAACCCTCTTAAATGCCTAAAACACTTATTCTGGAGGCTGTTATGTGGGAGCACTACTTGGGACCCTATGGCTTGTACTTGCTTTCATCAGGGTTGTGGATGGTAAGGGAGTCGTTTAGGGTCTAGGGATTAGGGCTTAGGAGTTAAGGCTTAGAAATTAGGGTGGAGGGGTCCTTTCAATAAAAGGAACTCAGGCTCTCAGTCTATAGTCCCCCTTAAGTAGACAGAATATGGCTTTGGGTATATTAGAATAAAATCCCCATATACCCCACATTCTATCTACTTTAAAGGCAGGACTATAAAGACAACACCTACACTGGGCCCCACAGATGACAACACCGACCTCGTGCTATCTGGATCCCCAAGGTTTAGGCTTCACCCTCAGCATTTATGGTGAGGCTTTGGAGGATTCAGGGATCAACCTCCGTGTTGTAGCAGTCCTTCGTTTCATAAGAGCTGGACTAAGCCTTCGCCTACCCGATTTTGCAAACAAATCTCATAACCCTAGGGCTCCAAATAGCCCAATGTAGGTCATATCTATAGACTTTGGGGCCAATGTAGGTATTATTAATAGACATGGAGCCCCAGGGTCAGGTTCCTTTCAAGGCTCCAGGCAGGGGACTCCGCAGCTTCCGTATAACCACGCTCTTCATCCGTGGACCCAGCCTCGGAAGCTTCTTCATTCAGACCCCCCCTTGGGCTTTATCTGCAGAGAGCCGGGTTTAGGGTTTATAGGGCTATGTAGAGATTATCTGGGTTTAAGGCTTATAGAACTATAAAGAGTTATGTAGGGCGTATCTCGGGTTTGGGGTTTAGGGTGCTGCCGCTGCAGCCGTGGTGCGCAGACTGCTTACTCATGCGCAAGGTCTGTGCCACACAACTGCCAGGCATTACTATGCCAAGTCGTGTCTCTGTCAATGCCACCTCGTCTCAGTCTCAACCTGCCAAGCTGCCCCCATCACAGGTGCAGGCTATGAGACTAAACCCTAAGCCCTAAACCCTACACCCTAAACCCTACACCCTAAACCCTAAACCCTACACCCTAAACCCTAAACCCTGAAAATCCAGGCAAGTTATCCAGATGAGCTCCTCTCGCCTAACGCCATGCCCGCGGCTGAGTTTCTTTCAGCCCTACAATCCGCCACTGAGGTGGGATTATAGGGTTTATATAGGGTTTATACAGGGTTTATAGGGGTTATATTGGGATAATGGAAAAGAAAATGGAAACTACTGGGATTATAGGGGTTATATAGGGGTTATTTCGGGAGTATAGTGTACATATTTTAGGGGTTGTATTGGGATAATGGAAAAGAAAATGGAAGCTACTATAATGGAGAATCAAATGGAAAAGAAAATGGAAAATGAAATGGAAACTGGGATGATTATGGGGTATAGATAGGGATTAGATAGGGGCTATATTGGGATAATGGAAAAGAAAATGGAAACTATTATAATGAGGTTATATAGGGTTCAGGGTTTAGTATTTAGGGGTATAATATTGGGGTGATGTGGGGATAATGAAGAAGAAAATTGACATCTTAGGGTTTAGGGTTTAGGGCCCCGAAACAAACACGTTGGTTCCGCAAAGTCGCTCTGCTTGAGAAGTTCATCTATCTGATGCCTGGGTTGGCCCCCAAACCCCTTTGATAAATATTTGTATATAGGATCCCTTATTAAAGCCATTAGGGAAAATGTTAAACATCCCAGGGGCCTACCTGGATGCCTGAAGGGAAAGAACGCCAAGGTCTTGCAATTTGGGCTTGGGCATGGGCACCATCGACAGCCAAGAGTAAGAGCAACATGATCAAGATGATACCGACATCCAGCAGGCGACTAAGCTTCAGAAGCATTTTGGTCGCTGGACCCTCGTTTGATATTCTAACAATGACTTACTGAGGGTTTAGTAGGGAACATGGGAATATGTCATATGATATTATAGAGGGATCATATAGCCTTATTCCCTACTCAAGCCCAGAAAGACAAGGCACACAGACACAACTGCACAATGGTCTTTGTGGACTGTATCTGGTACGACATTGAGGTAGTACAGGAAATTGTTATGTACATCCCTTATTATATTGGGTTCTGGTCCCCTGTTCAGGTATCCTTGAACTTCATTATGTATGTTCCTTCTTAGGTCTCAGCAACATGAAAGAACAACGTCTACTTGGCTCCAGGTATCATCCAGCAAACTATAGAAATACCGGAGCCCTAAACCCTAAACCCTAATACCCAAGCTACAACTAACTCTCAATTGTCAACCCTATGCCGCCCTCTGTTTGCAGCTCAGGGTAGGGTTAAGGTTCAGGGTGCAGAATTTATGGGAAGTTGAAACTACTCTGGTTTATGGCTTTGAGTTAAGACTGGCCACCAAAAAGCTAGGGTTTAGGGTTTAGGGTTTAGGGTTTTCACGTCTAGTCCCCTTTGCATACATGCTTGGAAGCGTACCAAAATCACACCACTTGCTCGTATGATTCTGGATTCTATACCGTACTTGGATGCCTCCCCAGTTCTCTTAGGTTTTCGGAGGAGTTACGCGAAACGACCTCACCAAACCCTAAACCCTAAACAAACATGTTCAGAACTTCCCTAGAACCCCCTTAAACCTAAACCCTAGACCCTAATCCCTAAACCCTAATCCCTAAACCCTAATCCCTAAACCCTAATTCCTAAACCCTAATCCCTAAACCCTAATCCCCTTGACCCTAATCCCTAAACTCTAAACCGTCTCGCTGCGCCTGAGGTCTGGTAGCAATGAGCCCAATGAGCGGGATAAGTATCACGCCTTGGCTCCAAAGCTTGTCCACAGAGTATATAGGGTTTAGGGTCTAGGACATAGGGTTTAGGATTCAGGGTTCAGGATACAGGGTTTCGGATACCGGGTTTAGGATACAGAGTTTAGGAGACAGGGTTCAAGGCTTAGGATTTAGGGTTAGGGGTGTGGGAGTTGAGGTTTGGCGTTTAGGGTCTCGGATTAGGGTTGTTGATTTGGATTTGGGGGTATGTTGGCCAAATATATGTGTATATGTATATGTATATGTATATATATGCACATGTCCCCAAGACTGGAGAATCAGATGGAAAAGAAGGAAAACACAGTTGAAACTCTGATTATATTTACGTTTTTTTACGAAGGGTTTAGGGTTCAGGGCTCTTTAGAACTTTTGAAGAAGAAGTACCCCTGTAGATTCCCTTCCACTGAACCTAGACTCCAGGGCCTCTGCAAAGTTGAGACATCTTCATGGGAAGGCTGGCAGAGGCGTGTGGGTTCAGGGTTTTATATGAGCCATAATCTAAACTCCCCGTATCCTCCTTAATCACAGCTATAATACTCCCCTACATAATCCCCTACATAACCCCCCTTTAAGGAGTTTAGACTATAGCTCATATTGCAAAGCCACCTCGGTAAGTTTGATGTTTTGGGTGTGAGGGCAATGCTGCACTTTCTTCTGGCTACGCTACCCTGAAACCCCTCAACCCGAAACCTAAACATGGACCGGCGGTTCAGCACGACATCCAAGTTGCTCGAAACCACACTGCCAAAGTCCAAGCGCACCTGTGCCCACGTGAGCTACTGCGTAAACTCCTAGTATCCCCCTTAATAACCCCTTATAGTAGTCCCCTATATAATCCCCTCTATAACCCCCTTTAAGGAGTTTTTCCCAGCTCTAACTGCCTACCGCCCCGGGGCTTTGGAGGGTGAGGCGGCTTGGGCGAGGGCTTCTGAACACCCAGGGTTTAGGTAGTCTAGGTAGTCTAGGACTTTGTCCCTGAGCTTTACCGTAAACCCTAGACCCTACACCTAAACTCTGGGCAGGTAAAACGTGCGCTTCAGGGATTTGCGGGTACAGGGCTCGTGCTGCAGGGTTTTCAATTCCAATTGGCCGCAGGGCTGTCCCCCGATCTGAGCAGAGGTATTACGAAACACAACTCATACCTACTAAGCAAACCATAAAGGCAATAGCCCATTGATGACAATCGGTTTGTGGCTTGATTTTTTAGTGCCATGGCATGCCCGTGTACTCAAAACCTTGAACCCTAAACCCTAAACCTGTAACCCTAAGCCCTAAACCTGAAACCCTGAATCCTGAGCCCGAAGCCCATATTATGGAACCGTCCACTATCCTGTGAGGCCTGGGTTTGGGATTGACAGGCCTTCAGGGTTTAGTTTGTGGGGCTTCGGGTGTAGATCCTTACATATAGGCAGTTGAGTAGTGTTTTTTTGGTGGTTGAACGTAATAAGATTCTATTCCTTATATAAAATACTATACCCCAAAAGGAGGATAGAATCTTACTCTATGTTGGGTACCATAGTGTTATTCGAGGACTTCAGTCGGGCATAGTATCCCCAAATAAAATACTACTCAATTGGGCTGCCAAAGCTTCTGCAAACTTGACTTTCGCTAAGTTATGATTTGGCGCAGGCGTTGCTGGGCTGGGATGCGCACTCAATACCAAGTCGCCTCCAGGAAATATGATCCTACACACTCCGAACTGTATATAGACTATTCCCTCTCTCTACATATGATCATATGGAGGGGTTTCCTAAAATTAGGGGTACCATTTTGGGGGCCCCAATAATGAGGATTATAGTATTTGGGGGTCTATATTGGGGTGCCCTTATTCTGGCAAACTACCATCTATGCACACAGTAAACACACGAACACGCTGCACCTCAAACCCCTTGACTCAACGATCCATCCCTGCCTTCTGCATGTGGAAAGGGTCACGATCGCCTCATTACATATTGGGTGCAACAATCTAACCCTAGGGATCTAATGGAAACAGGGGTTAGGAAAGGGGCTATAGAGGGATCCAAGTATACACAATACCTACATTAGGCCTGAGGTTTGTGAGCATTACCCATATTGGGCTATTTGGATCTTTAGGGTAAAGGTTTCCGTCATTGGGGAAGGGGGGGTGCGATGGGGCCTCAGGGACCAAATTGAAAGATGAATAATGTATGGGGAGCATGGGATTCCCCATTTCCCCATCAACGACTGTAGAGGGATGACTTGAGAAACTCCCATCTTACTGCTGCTTAAGAGGCCGAAAGCGCAGGGCTCTCGATAAACACCCTTACACATCCCCCATGAATCTATAAGGCCTTCCCAGTGATTATATTCACCCCCCCCATTCCGCTATATGCCCCAGGAAATATAGTCCCCCCTAAATGCATAGAGTATGGCCTTGGGTATATTATAGATAGATCCCCATATAGCCCATATTCTATCTTCCTTAGGCGGGACTATAATCTGTGGACGCTGGCTCTTAGGATCAGCATAGCGTTGGTGGAGGTTGGGTTCCAGGACCTACTCCTGCCCCCCCAGAATCGGAGCTTATAACTTCCCCTAGGAATCCAAACAGCCCAGCGACTTTAGGGCCCAATGTAAGTCTCATTTATATACTGGGTCCTGCCCCCACCTAGCAACAGTTGCTATAATATACTTATATATAGCCCTTAATATTACCCCAATTATAAGCTGTTACTGGGTGGGGGCAGGACCAAATGTATATACTTGGATCCCTACGGTTCATGATAGCTTAAGGTTACAGAGTCCTGTTTTTGGGCTGCTGGGGCTACCAAACCTTCTATTCAGACCTATTCAAGACGCTTCTCCTGAGAAGTCCCAGGATCGCTGCCAAAGTACAGAGAGATTTTGCCAGCAAAGGTCTAGGGTTTAGTGTTTAGGGGTTTAGGGTTTAGGGTTAAGGGTTTAGGGGTAACTTGCTGGCTGTCAGTAGGGAATGGAACTTCAACGGCAGAAGCGTATGGAATTCAAATTGGAAGATGGTAGTTTTCAGGGAATGGCTTCGGGTTTACTTGCTGACTGTTCGGAGGCATTGACGGAATTGGGGACTATATGCGTGCTTCTTGAGGGGTACATTTCTCCTTTTCTTTCTAAAAAACCAGCAAGGTCACTCCCACTGCCTAATAAGACAACCCATGTACCTACGTGGCACTTAATTAGGACCCCTACTAAGGGTTAACCCTTTAGTTACCTATAATAGGAATATAAGGGAAGCCCAAAGGGTTGAGGGTCTAAGGTCCAAGCTAGGTGCCAAAGAGGTACTTGTAATATGAGCTACAGTCTTAACTCCTAGTATCCCCCTTTAAAGGCTATAACCCCTGCACTACACCCCTAAACCATCCCCTTTAAGGAGCTTAGACTATAGCTCGTATGCTCATTCATTATCAGAGTGGCTGGGGGCTTGGGGGATGTTCAGTTTATCAGGGGATGGTAGCAGACTGTGCGGGTTGCAATGCCACCCTTAACCCTGAACCCGAAACCTCTAAACCGATCCAGGACTGGAACTCGTCCTTGAACACCCTAAACCCTAAACCCTTAAACCCCTAAACCCTAAACCCCAAAAAAGACAGTCCACGAACTACCAAGCTTCTTGCAGGTTCCCCCCCAAAAACGGGTTCCCTTTTGGGGAGCCCCTGTTGGTTTAGGGTTTAGGGTTTAGTTGATGAGAATAATGTTTCAGGGCATATTAGGGGTGACTGCATTCGCATAATATCAGCAACTATGGACCAAAGGTTCTTAGACAGTGTTGTCTTTTCTGCTCATGGCAGAACAGCTCTAAACCCTGACCCTACTACTAGGTTTCTTCTGGGCTCATCCTAACCTCACCTGAATGTCCTCCTCTCTGATTGCTAAGCCATGACCTTTAACCTTGCGCATTGCACAACAAGATGCCTCTAATGCCTACATCCTTGAACCCTTACGTTGTGCAACCAAGTGAGACAAAATACTAAACCCAAAAGGAGGATATCGCCTATCGCTATATTGGGAACTATAGAAACCCCAAGTGAATTCGAACCCTCCCCAGAATTAGTTCTAGCATTAAAAAGGGCGAATGACAAGAAAAAAACAAATTGGTAGATTACATAACCAATATACGATAATCCTAGTATAACCCTTAACATGGGGACCTCTAAAATAACACCCCTAAGTTTCGGAACTTCCAAACAATTTCAGGACCTATATGGGAGTTTCCGGCTAAACCGTGGTCAAAAAAGCATGTTTGGATTGGGGTATTATAGAAGTGTCCATGCTCTTTTCCATTCCTTCATTCCCACTCTAAACCCTAAACCCTAAACCCTACAAACCTACAAGCCCTAAACCCTAAACCCGAAACCCTAAAACCCTAAAACCCTAAACTCTAAACCCTAAACCCTATAAACCCATAAGCCCTAAACCCCATACCTCAGACAAGGCCTTTCAAGATCTTCTCCGTCACCAGGGAGGCTAGAGCTGAAACCGTGGCCGAGCCTGATGCCGTGCGTGAACAAAGGTTTAGGGTTTAAGGTTTAGGGTTTAGGGTTTACGGTGCAGGGTTTAGGGTG